>CM076580.1:1614030776-1614270818 GCA_034641835.2 Pinus albicaulis
CAAGGATGGCTCACTTGGAAGTGTGTCCCAACTGCAAAAATTCTCACACTCCTCCTTCCTCTAACACCCAATACACTTCACATCACAGTATCTAACTCCTTAGAATGATGTTGAATCTTCTTCTGTTAGGTTTTGTATAAATTATTATTATTTCCATGCTAGTTATTATATGATGGAAACCTTAGACGATTGGACTCTATCTCATTTTTGGTTATGTAACATTTTGTTAGAACATTGGCACATTTATGATTTCCCTAGGAAAATTACTTTGGCTGAGATACAATATGGTGATATGAAGAGCAATCACCCCTTTCCGCTCCTCTGTTTTCCTTGTTGGTAGAGGGTATCAGGGGTGAGTATTGTCTTAATATAATTCTATAATCTATGAAATGAAAAATCCAAATTAATATAAAAAGAAAATGATGAATCATATTCATAACTATGATATTTTAAAGATTCATATTTAAATCTAATTTATAAACATATAAAACATTAATACTTTTTTTTTCTAAGTTGTGTATATATAATCAATGCTATGCATAACAAAGTAAAAAACTAAATCAGAAAAATTACAAAACATGTAAAATAAAAATTTCTAGAGTATGTGTATGTATGTGTGTATTAAGGTTTGATATGCAACCACTTCCATGTACCGTTGAATATATGACAAGTGTATACACAATAAAAAAAGATATATAATTTGATGAATTTACATGAGGTTTTCTTGCTTTTCTGTGGCTCCTTCATATTCATTCCAAAAGTGAAATACCAACACCTCTATTCAATAATCCAACCACTATGAAAGCTTGAAAAAACTTTATAAATGTATGGCTTGGGTGACCAATTCAACAAGGATAAGAAATAAATTTCCATGCTTCCAAAATCTAATTGGAATTCACTCATTTTTTGAAGCTTGATTGCATGAACATTGTGAACTTGCAATATTTCTCCATTTAATTTCTTAGCAAGCTTATTTGAAAGGGAGATAGAGATATCAAAATAAGGATAGAAGGACCTTCATTTGGAGGATAGGGGAGGGCCCATCTTAATCAATCTAATCTCCTTAGTCTCCCTTTTGTGGATCATTTCCACTTCAACCAATTATCAGTAAATGAGTATTTATTCCTATTACTCTTTGTCTCCATCATGTTTTTTGGTTATGTTTTTAATCCTCTCATAGTAGAATCTAAAAAGTTCTTGTTTTTATATTAAGCTATAAAAAAACCAATGATTGTTACATTTTGTACATTTCAAATCTTGCACAAGAAGAGGAATTTAGGACACCTATGTTACCAATTACAAAAACAAGGAGTACAATACAAATATTACGCAACATGTTATTCCAAACCATTTAGGTTGAAGGCTAGGGTGATCAATAAAAAAATGAAGCCTTTGGTTAGGTTTGATCTTGAAAAATAGAAATATTCAAACCATTTTTTCATTTTGTCATTGTGAATGGATTTTCAATATAGTATTTTTTTATAAAAAGGAATAAATAATTCCACCTTTGTTTCTACTTCAAATATCTCAATTGAGCACCATTGGAGGATAATTATCACCTTCGAACATTGAATTGTTGTTGCAACAAGTAATTGTATCTATGTTAATTTCCATGTTGGATGTTTATTTATGGTATAATGAGGTCCTTGTTGCATAATACAAGCACCATACTAATTTCATAATGTCCCAGGGAATATACACTTATGTTCAAATTCCTTTTGGGATAATGAATGATACTTACACTTTTCAAACGGAAATGGATCATGCTTTTGAGAACACGATTGGAAAGATGATGACTAACTATTAAAGATAATTTCACAATATATTCAAAATTGAGAGAATATCACTTGAAACACATTAGGGGAGATTTTAAAATACATATATTATACAGAATTTATTTTAATCCTATCAAATGATATTTTAAATAGCAAGTTATTAGGCCACATTGTAAATAAACAAGGGATTACATAGATTCTTTGACTAAATTGCTTTACTAAGGATGCTATGGGGATGAATATGGTATCTAAGGGTGTGAAGAATGTTTGGATTTCCTTCGAAATAAGTTTCATGACATGGATGTTAATGAGTGTTTCTAGCAATTTCTATGCAGATAAGAAACCCACAATTGTGAACTGGATTGAACGGCGTGGAAAATCAGTGGTGTGTGATGCTATCATCACCAAGGAATTTGTTAGCAAGGTTTTGAAGACAATTGTTCCAGATTTTTTTAAAGATGAACATGCTCAAGAACTTAACTAAATCTACACTAGCTAGTGTAATGGGAGGCTTAATTCTTACACATCCATTATTTTCTACTATATTTATCATAAATAATCTATATATTGGTTTCATTTCCTGATCTATATTAGTTTGAAAAAATTCTAACATATATTATTTTTCAATTCACAAAATTTAGTGATTATGATGACAAATTAAGTACATATTAGTGCAATGTCCATGATGGGATGTATGAATTATCCTCCCCACATTTCCCATAAATGATTATAACCTTGAATGGGCTATCACCGATTTGTCATCATCATCTCAAAATGACGTGACAGATGAAAATTTACCATGTATGTCATCAACACTTCACATTGTCTCATACACGAACCCTTCTATAGATTATATGCATGAAATTATGGCATACCATCCCCTCTACCTAGCCTATGGTTGATTACGACAAGAAGTGAATAAAGGAAAATTTATAAGTAGGGGATATTGTCAACAAATATCTGTCAATTGTCCTTTATTCACTTGTTGTCACAATAAATCATAGGATAGGTAGAGGGGATGACCTTCCATAAATTCATGCATAAATTATGTATAAAGGGTCATATATGAGATAGTGTGAAGTGACGAAGACATAAATTGTAATTTTTCATCCATCGGGTCATTTTGAGATGATGATATGGACTAGTACTAGCCAAATGTTCAAGGTTATAATCATTGACGTGTATGCCGAGTACGCCTATCACGGGTAATATGTCCCATCATGAAAATTACACACATATGTACTTAAATTTTTATCATAATCACAAATTATTATGACTAGGTATTGAAGCAAGAGTAACTCGCACCTAAATGAAGAGTGTGGTAGTGTATGGTGGAGTGGGATATGGATACAAAGTAGTAGATAGTTGACTTGTCATGGGAGTGATTTGTGTAAAGAGTTAATTTAACACAGGAATATTATTATAGGCTCTTGGTGTTCCTAATGGAGTTAATTGACTTATACCAATAATTTATCAAATATATGGTACTCTATACCCTCCTTATATTGGGGTTATTCAACAGGGGTTATCAAGATCAGGTGGGATAGCACATCCTTGGTGTATAACCTAACCCTACTTGTCTCTCTATCTGTATGGACCAAATTGATGATTTATCGGCCTATCTGTGATAGCCAATATGGATTGGCCTATGAATCTATGATGATTTTATTGGGCTATAAATCTATGATCGACCCATCACATTAATCTGTAACCAAAGCCATGAAAGGATCTAAATATTAAGAAAGTGTCTAAGATTAAAGAGAAATCAAGTTAATATTTAAACTAAATCACTGTCATGGATTTCTTGACATGATATCAGAGCCGGGTTTTGAAGTGATGGAAAAAAGGAAGATTAACTTGGCACAATCTCATCTCTAGAAAATATAATTCCTTAGTCCAAATTTGTGAAGGCAATAAGAAAAAATTTCTAAGCATAATTACTAGCCCTCATTGCAGAGATAAGGTCGATAGTATACATAGAAAGGAGCAAGGGGTTTTGGAGGGATATAAACACTTTTCTTGATGATCAAATAGATAAAAGACCTACTCTACCTGGACCAAACCTATCAATGAAGAAAGAAAAGTTTTGGGCTCATTCTACTAGCCCTCTTCTATGTGACATAAACTTAGAATTACTCCTGAAGAGCAATAGCTTAAGGAATCTGATCTTAACGAACCAAAAGGATATTTGAGGATCTCAAGAAATGTGAAGCATCTTAACAAAATAAGCAAAGGTATGAGGAAGTTTTACAAGATCTAAAGTCCTCAAAATTGCATTATATTGTAGTCAAGTCAAGATGTCATAAGTTCTGCTTGCTATCTATCATATTGGAAAGATGCCAAATATTACTCAAAAGGTTCTAAGTATTATTAATTTATTTTGAGCATAAAAATTTATTGTAAATCCTAGAAGAAATTTATCCATTCTCTTTTCAAGAGGATCGAGAACCTCTCTCTATACCTGTGCATATAAATTCAAGACCAAGTTTCATTTTGAGCATTAGTATTGTTACAAGAGTATCGAGACATATAAATTCACCCGCATATGAAAGGATCCTAAATTCATCTATCAAGCCTTCATTATGGAAAAGTTTTGAGTGATCATAGTCTCAAGTTGAAAGGAATGTGCATCAGTCTCTTTTGGAAGCCTTAAAATGTTTTCCATTGTCATCTTTTCAAAAGGAGCCAAAATAACTATTGAAAGAGGATACACATGTGCATGAAAGAGATCCAATATCGAGGGTATTGATGACCTCGTTCTAAGCTTAAGTGTTGTTGAAAGAATTCCAAAAACCATACTTTACACCTGTGCATCAAGACATCAAAATTATGAGCATGTTCCTTGTTTGTATTTTCATATTGAAAGTGCAAATCAATTCTCTCATTGATGTCAAATCAAATCTGGGATAATGCCCTAATTGGAAATCTAGAAGGAGTAATTTCAGTGTTATAAAAAAAAAAGTCTAGATCTCCTCTTGTTCTGGGTATAAAAACACTTCAAAGGGGTATAAATTGAAGCATCATTAATCTTGGAAAGGTAACCAAGCCTTCTATTATAATCTCGAGATAATGAGGCATAGATATTATGGGATTTATGAGAATGTATTTTTCGAATTGGGGGAATTCTAAGTGCTTCCCTGTTCAAGATTTTTGAGATTATGGATGTATTTTTCTACAAGTTTTTGGGCTTGCGAAGTTCATGGTTCTTCCAAATCAAAGTGGGAACACAACTATACATTGAGGAAGGGAGGTTTTATCCTTGGATGTATATAAATATTTTAGGTGGTTAAGCTCTTCACAAGGAGGAAAGGATGATAAATTAAGGGAGGGGAGGATGATAAATTAAGGGAGGGGAATGTAAATATAGAGACCAAGGAAACTTAGAGACCAAATAATAAAGAAATGCAAGATGAAAAAAAAAGAGTGAAAATGTAGTTATCTTTAAACCTTGAGAGGTAAATCTTACCAAAATGAGGGGAAATATGTTATTTATCCCAACGATAAGAAATCAATGTGAATAACATTATTGTAGAGATAGGCCGACCTTGCTTCTAGATGGAAGATCATGGGCTCATGGATCATTGGGAGATCAAGGACATGCAACATTTTCAATTTCTAACATGATGAGATTGTAGAAAATGTTTTTATTAACTATCATGTCTATAATTATAGGCCATGTATTAATTTTCATAATTTTCATTACTAGGGATGACTACATCCCCACATGTCACCTTATTTGGGATTTTAGTCTCCAATTTCACAACTTGAAAGCAATCCATTTCCATCAACATTATTTGAGTGCATTTGTGGAGTAGATCTGTAGTGTTTCTAATATAATTGTGAGCTCCAATTATTCTTTAGAGAGACCTAATCATTCATTAGGAAATTTTTCAATGATATTGTTTGCATCATGCAGTACATGTCTAGGAGAGGCCATCTAGAGATTTTTCATCATGTGGAGAATGTTCAAAAAGGCACTAGAGAATTCCTAGTTCTTTGAGACTTTCTCCAAAATTACATCTTTGCAAATCCTGCTTAGAGTTTTAATGAAAATTGAGGACTCTCCTTCATTGAGAATGGCATATACACAACCACCCTATATACTATTATTATGGTGGCATACTTCAAAAATAAATCATTTTCCTATCTTACTATTTATCTTTGACACCAATTTTTCATGTCCTCAATTTAAATCAAGAATAAAATTTTATTTAGTTACTTGTATATCATGGAATAATCACTCAAAATTCACAAGTTTTCAATTTATTTGTCATAACCCAATTTCACTACTTATAATTCATAATACCCTAAAATTTATTCTAGACTAGAATGCAATGAGAGATCAAATAAATTATAAAAAAAATATTTATTGATAAAGAATTTACTTTATTCTATACTCCACAACAATTATTCAAATCATAAATGTTGAACTAAATCTTAAAATAAAATGCTTCATACTTAAAATCACTCATAAGCACACACTTTTGCACATACAACCTAAACTAGAATAAAACTTGAATTTAAACTCATGAGTAATGAAAATCTTAACATAAACTTAAATAAAGTAGGATGAAGGTTCAAAACCCATAATTGTGAAATATGGGCCTATGATTGGAATACATAACAACCTAGGTTCAAATCCGACCCATTACTTACGATTGAAAATGAATTTCAGAATTGAATTCAAAATATAGAAGCATATACCCATTTATACCTATGGTTAAAAATGAAATTTTAAATATAAAATCAAGCTTAGATTCAAAATCCAGACACACATACCCATAAATAATTATCAATGAAAATGAAATTTTAAATACAACATACGCCTTGGATTCACAAACACATATCCATAATTTTAAATACAAAATAAGAATTGGATTCAAACTTCATTAATACATACCCATAAAATAGTTATGGCTAAAAATCAAATTTTAAATACAAAATCATATTTGAATTCAAAGTTGGGAAACACATATCAATAAATACTTATGGATGAAAATGAAATTTTAAATACAAAATTAGATTTGGAATCAAAATCCAAAAACATATATCTATATATACTCAAAACTGAAAATAATTCTAAATAGAAAATCATATATAGATTAAAAATATACAAGCACATAACCATAAATACTTTAAAATAAAATTTTAGATACAAAATCATACTTGGAAATGAAATTTTCAAGCACATATTTTCAGACCCACAAGAAAATATTTCTTACACTGAAATTAATGAAAACTTCTAAAGAAAAGATGAATAATTAATTGTATAGAATATTGAACTTGAAGCAACTAATTGTAGAGTGATTTTCCACCCAATCATAGCTTTGTTTCACTTGAACTTTATAAAACATGGCATCCCCTACCCAAGTTATGGTACCACAAGGGTGAAGATGCAATGTAAAATACTCAAGGTAGTGTCTTAATCTCAGAGAAGGAAGATTTTTCACAATTGGGTTTTTTTAAGACATAGCAACGCTTGGAACCCATAATACGTACCCCACAAAATAAAAGGAGGTATTCCTCCTCTGCTAAAAAATTCCTCAAAAACATCCTCCCTCTAAATTTATTCAATGTGTGCATAGAGATGTCTAGGCTAGTGTTTGTTAACTCTAGCAAAATTTTCTTAGTTCTTGGGCTCTTTTTGGGGTTATTATGGCTTATTTTCATGGATCCTCTATCACGTGCTATGGTAGGCTTCTTTTCTAAATAATAATAATCATTTCCCCTCTTCCTTTCTCTTTTAAAAATGATTTCCCCCCTCCCATTCAAATATACTTTCTTTATATGAGTGAAAAAATCACCCCACCCAAATTCTAATCCCAACTTCTTTTAGTTTCAAAAATGTAGGAGAGGAAAACTCCAATATTATAGGAGATGGTTGCATAACCTTAGGGAAGGCTACATTTATGTACTCATACTTTCATTAAACTGTAGGCTAGACTCACAATAACACTATAAACTAGTAAATATGAAATGAATGACAAGGTGTATTGGATCCGAACTAGGGATATACATTCTCGCAAATCCCCTAGATATAAAAGACCTAGTCTGAGTTGCTAGAATATCTGCTACCAAAGGGACCTAGACTTGTTTCCAAACAGTCACCTGTGCATATAAGATCTAAGTTTTTGTGAACAAGAAAGTCTTCCTAGTGCAGTGGTAAAATATCTTGGTAATAAAATAGGATTAAATCACTTTGAAGATCCTTGAAAGTCTGATGGAAGGATAAAAGAATGACTACAATCATCTTAGTTTAGGTATTTTTTGCAGCCCTGTGTGGTTCCATAAAATACAAGAAGTATAATAGTGCTAAGGCCATATCTATGTGCATTCAAGATTGAAAAAATAAATGAGAGAGCTGACCTGTGGAGCATCTTAAGTAATTTATATAAATAACTGTAGTTATCATTCTTAAAGAAGAATTCGATATCCCTTCTTCAGTCATGTTCACATAATAATCCTAGAACAAGTTGGTTGGAGGTACATTAGCACTATCATGCAAGAGCATTCATCAAGGTACATTTTGTATTTTTGTATGTTTGTAAATTGGATGAGAACCTATGGAGAAAATACACAGTCCTAAGGCACTCATATATATTATTATGCCAAGTTTGAACAACCCCATTGAAGCTGACTTTGGAGAGAGAACAATCTTGTGAAATAGTTCTAAGTATATGAGGTTTCTCTTGCATCAATGTTCTAAGCATATTTATATATCTTTATTTTAAAGTTTGAGCTCACATATCATTGTTTTTGAAATCCCTAACTAAAGGGTCATCTCAAGTTCCTTAAGGTCAATTTTGAGGAAAGAGGTAATAAGAAGATACTCTTACAATCAACACAATGAGAACTACAAACATCTCATAGTAGATGTAATCGTGTCTCTGAGGTTGGGAAAGATCAGTCTCATTGAAGTATATCAAACTTATTTATGGTTGAAGAAGATCCTTGAAAAGGAACAATAGAATACCTCCCTGAAGTCCAATAGTTGTCTCTCATGTAAGTCAAGAATAACACCTGTATTATTTAAAGAGAGCCTATAGAAATGAATGTTTGTCCAGAAGTCATAGTAAACACTTCATTGGCAAAATAAATATTCAAGAAATATGTCTTGAAGAGTATGAAACACCCTTTGAATGTGGCATCTTGGATAAGGGTTGAAGTACTCTTGAGGTATTTATTCTTGAAGACAAGCAGTAAGAAGAGCATGACATCTTGTTTTAGGTATTGTAGCAACCCTTATGATCATGAAGGATAGAGGTATGGAAACACTGAGGTATGTATAGTATATTTTATTTCTATCAAAGGGTATGAAACCCTATTCTGCTAGTTCCATCATGAAAACCCTACTTCTTGATTTCTACGATTTTTGGAGAATCTAGGGAATGATTGATGAGGATGATGATTTGATTTCTATCTAGATCTAGGGTTTTGTTTGGAAACCCTAGGATTCCATCCTCCATTGTTACATAGAAACCCTGGATTCTCATATTTACATCATGCTTTTGTTATAATATATTGTGTTTGGTAGTGCTTGTATGAAGCCTTTGGTATGGTGATTAGTTCATGAAGATGCATATTATGAAGATTGATTATATGGAGAGTTATGGTGTACCCTTTCTTGATGATGATGTTGTATTTAAAAGGGATATATAAGGTCAAAGCTCACACGTGTGACGATGATGATAGAGCCTTGAGAGATACTATCATAGTAGTTTATGATGGACACTTCTTCTTGATTAAGAGGGATTGGTGAAAATGGTTCTCCACTTCATGTGTCAAGCACTAGACTAGGACTAACAAATGTGCTCTATCTCAGAAACTTTTCGGACGGGTTAGAACACATGATATCTCCAAGACCTAGAAATCGTTTAGAGAAATTCCACACGGTGTAAAAGTTATTCAAATAATTAAAATTTTTAATGGGGACCCTAAGTCTAACTTAGGGAAATTGAAAAATTAAAGTGCATTAATTTACACATGTGGTGAGAATGTTCTAAGTGGCATGGATCAAGCTTTATCTAATATTAGTCATTGATTAGTTATTAGATCATGGCCGTTGATTTCTCAACGAGAAAATTATTAAAGGAAGGCTTGGGGTAAGTTAGAGAATACACACAGAGTAGCAGCACCTGAGCTAAGTTGAAATTTTGGGCTCGGTTTGTTGAGAATTTTTGAGTGAGCTTGCAGTGCTAGTGAGGGGGAAATCGGAAAGGGATGTTTTGATCCAATGCTGAGAATACATACATCAAAGAGGTATTTCCATACCAGGGAGCATAGAGGCTAGTAGGAGGGACACATCCCAGCTAGGCTGACGCAAAGACCACGCAGAGAGGGACGTAGACCCTTCTAGGTGATGCAGAGGCAGCACAAAGGCCTTCATAGTGATGGAGGCACAACCTATCCTACACAGAGGCTGCACTGGGCAGTAGAGGATGATGCAAAGACCGGAAGAGCTAGGTTGAGGGTTCCAGTGGGCCAGAAAGGGCTTGTATTCAGTAATTCCTTAAGGGTTTGAATCGGCCATATTTTCTGTCTCTGAGTGATAATGTACAACTGCCATGAATTTATTTGTGGGGAAAACTACTATTGTTGCCCTAGATGTATTTAGAGCTTCTGAATAATAAATAAAACCCTCAAAGAGATGTTGCACCGGTTTTCCCGCATTGGATTTTTCCGAGGATATTCGTCCAAAAAATCATGTGTGTCCTTTTTCATATGTGCGTTATGTTGAAGTAAATGATTTGTATACGTGTAGGTTTCTAGTTGTGTTTACTTGACTATTTTATAAATATTTTTGAAAATAACTTGCATAACTAAATCACAAGTAGGAGAAGTAAATCAAGATACTACAGTAGGGTTTCCGTAATTTTGTATTAAAAAAAATTCACATGGTATCAAAGGTATTGCAGATCAAGCTGAAGCCATCAGCAAGAGGCTAAAGAATTTGTTGTAGGAAAGAAACTGAAGCTCACAAATTCAGGAAGAAGGCAATGTAACACCAGGAGAGGCACAGACCCAGCTGAAGCGACACAGATCCATTCTGCTCACGCAGAGCTGACGCAAGCCCTAATGGGTGATGCAAATCCTGTCATGCTCACGTTGGGTTGACGCAGTGGCTGACGCAGCCCTAAAGGGCGATGCAGTCTAAGTTGGAGATATATTGTGACGGTTTCCAAGGCTATAAGTGCAGCTTTTGATCTTCGAAGTTACTGGTGAGGCATCGGTTCTGTCGGTGCAGAACAGTGCCTAGAAAAGTTGAAAAAGTAAGGGGAAAAAATCCCTCAGCAGATTTTCTTGCCAAGAAATCTGGGTTTCAATCAGAAGGGTGATCGTAGAGGGATAAATCTACAGAATTGGCATAGGATTTCCAGGAAGGGAATCATTTTTTAGAGGGAGCATTTACTCTAGAGGGTTTCTATCACCAAGAAACCCAGATCCGGTCTTTTGCAGAGTATAGTAGCAGTAGAAGGGAGAGGAGCACTTGCTTCGACTTATTTGAGTAGAGATGGCCTCGTATGGATTGATAGATTGGGATAGGTTAGACGTAGTGTCTGACTTTGTGATCTGTAAAGCTAGAATCTTGACAGTCCTGAAGTAGTATGGTATCAAAGATCATGCTGAGAACGTTCTGGTTGTGTCGACCGGTGCAGATGATCTGAAGAATTTCAATGAAAATAAAGCACGGGTTAAGTGCTTGATCATGGATGGAGTAAAATATCATGTGGTCCCACACATTTCTGAGAAGAAGATAGAAAATGAGGTGTGGAAAACTCTGACCACGTTGTACCAAGGTAGCTTCGTCCAACAAAAGATGCTTCTAGAGAATCAGATTCGGATTTTCCAGATGCACAAGGGAGATGAGATCAATCCCTTCCTCTTCAAATTGTAGACTATCTGAGAGCAGCTAATTGCCATGGCGGAAACTCCACATGATGGACTCATGGTGATGTCTTCCCTAAATGCAGTCACCGATGAGTGGGAGACCTTTGTCCAAAGTATCTTAGGGAGAGAAAAACTCTCAAATTAGGGAGACATGTGGGAAATCCTTCGACAGGAGGAGATTCAAAAGGTAACCAAGAGGGAATTCAGTAGTAGAGGAGTCAAGATAAAGAAGGAGGAGGAGGAAGATACATCCCTAGCATCTAAGGGATAGTGGCAACAAGGAAAGAAGAAGAATGACCTATCCAAGGTCTGGTGCTTCAGATGTGGTGAATTGCGACACTTCTCCAGCACTTGTCCTAAGAGGAAGGATAAGGAAGCTTCAGATTCCAAGGCAACAACAGTGAGAGGGGACAATGGTAGCGAAGATGATGTTGCCATAAGTGCTCATGTACCTCGAGCAAATAGGTGGGGCAACATAGATCTGTATAGTAAGCTACAGATGGTGGTTGGCAGGATCCTTGAGGTGCCCAAACTCTTGGATCACATATGAGCTACAAGAGCCTTAAGAGAGTAACAATATGACTGTAGTCAGTGCAGAAGATCATTGAGAAGCATAGGCAGTGCTAGGATGTTGGAGAGTAGAGCAACGCAGTGCAGTGGCAACAGCAATGCAAAAGCTGATGGGATTTCAACAACACAGAGGCAGTGCTTATGCAATGAAGAGAAGCAGACAATGCAAAATAGCAACAAAGGGTGCTTATGTGATGAGATGCAACCATATTGACTTTTCTGTTAGTTGTTGGGTGATTTCCTTCAGTTTCTTACTTTTCAAAAACTGAGTTGCAGTGCAGCATTTAGTAGTGGCACTGATATAGGAAACATCATGCAACAATTTGAGAGGGAGCTGCAGTACAGATGTGGCAGTGACTGTGGCAGAGTCATGGGCAGCAGTACAGAAAGTAGCAGTGCAATCGATGGAGGGCAACAAGCCAATCATGAGCAGTGCGGATACTGATGCCAAATATCAGGGTGATGCTTCAGTGGCGAAGTGTTACTAGAGAACATTCCTCGCCAAGAGGGAGTTTTAAGATTTTAAGTAGCATTGGATGTGCTCCAGCTCCGAAACTTTATGGAGGGGCTAGAACACATGAGATCTCCAAGACCAATAAATAGTTTGGAGAAATTCCACCCAGTTTAAAAGTTATTCAAACAATTAAATTTTTTAATGGGGACCCTAAGTCTAAGTTAGGGAAATTGAAAAATTAAAGTGAATTAATTTACACATGTGGTGAGAATGCTATAAGTGACATGGGTCGAGATTTATTTAATATTAGTCATTGATTAGTGATTAGATCACAGTCGTTGATTTCTTAATGAGAAAATTATTAAAGGAAGGCTTGGGGTCAGTTGGAGAATACACATAAAGTAGTAACACTTGAACTTAGTCAAAATTTTGGGGCATGGTTTGCTGATAATTTTTTAGTGAGCTTGCAGTGCTAGTGGGAGGAAGATCAGAAATGAATGTCTTGATCCGAGGCCAATAATACATACATTAGAGAGGTAGTTCCGTACCAAGCAACATAGAGGCCAGGAGAATGGATGATGCCCAACAAGGCTAATGGAGAGACCACGAAAATAGGGATGCAGAGGTATCACATAGGCCTTCAGAGTGATGCAGGGGCAGTCTGTGATGCGTAGAGGCTGGAAGAGTTGCGCTGAGGGTTCCAGTGGACCAGAAATGGATCGTATTTAGTAATTCCTGAAGGGTTTGAATCAACCATATTTTCTGTCTTCGAGCGATAAGGTACAACTGCCATGAATTTATCGGTGGGGAAAACCACTACTAGTGCCCTAGATGTATTCAAATATTTTGCATAATAAATAAAATCCTCAAAGAGTTGATGCACTAGTTTTCCCGCATTGGGTTTTTTCTGGGGACATTTTTCCAAAATATCATGTTTGTCCTTTGTCATATGTGCGTTATGTTTCAGTAAATGATATATATGTGTACGCTACTAGTTGTGTTTACTTCACTATTTTTTGAATATTTCTGAAAATAACTTGTATAATTAAATCATATGTAGGAGAAGTAAATCAAGATACTGCAATATGGTTCTGTAATTTTGTATTCCGAAATTTTCATAGGCCATGAGTATAGAATGGCGTCCGGAGGATTGGGTAAGCATTTGAGACTGATACTCCTTGAGGATTATAAATACAATAGATTTAGTAGTCATATGACCGACGCGCTTTGAGGATATGACAGGGTATCCAAGACAAGAGTGGTCGAAGAGGATCGATGTTATTTGAGGATTGGTAATCTAATATAAGAATAGTCCTAAAGGAACATACGTGATGAACATCTAGGTCGGTTATGTGCCTTGAGAAGTAGTGTAAAAAGATATTTATTTTGTGTAAAAATTGTCTTAAAGTCCACCAACTGATCAGGTTGGCCAACCCTTCAATTTGGCCTTGAAGTGACACGTCCAACCCACAAAAATACAAGAAATATGATGAAATCAATTGGTGAGAAATTGAACCACTTATTTTTTGATTTGTTCTGAAGTAAGGAAACAATGAGAAGAGGCTTAAGAAGAGGTAGAAAGTCTAGCGAGAAATTAAAAGGATGACACTCTCCTTTGAAGTGTGAATTACTTAGGTTCTCCACAATTCTAAAGGAGCATAAGATAGCAGTTTACTTTGATGAAGAATATATCTTGGTTGGGTGGTTGATCTGATCATGGTGTGTTGGTATTTGGGTCTATCGTCTAGGAAGTCTCATTTGAATTTGACAAGAAGAGAAGTTTGGTCTATTGTCTCGGAATATTTGTAATGTATAAATAAAAAAATTCTTGGAATCAAATGAAACAAAAAACTAAAATCACGCACTTGATATCCAAGTGCTTGGTGGGCTAAATTTGAGCAATACTTCGATGATATTTTTTTGTGTATATGAATCCAACCCTAGTTAATCTTTCATATCAAGATATGTGAATGAAAGTACCTGAAAAAAAGTGAAGGAGGACAAGTTAAATGAATGATAAATAAATAATAAAATAGAAGAAAAATCATACGAGTGCCTAATTCCCAATTAATAGCGTAAGAGTTTGTGGTATTTCACTCAAATACAAACACAATGGTCAAAGAAAGACAAATACTACATGATTTTTTTTCATGGAAATTTTTCTTATTTCTTATAAACCTTTTTGTAATTGCCACTCGACCAAGACATACAACACAAATATCCAACATTTGTTTTTTGTCTCACCTAAACCCTTACCATTTTGAGCTATTTTCTTCAAATAGTTTTTCTACTTCAACATCTGATACGAGTTGTCCTACACATATTCATGAGACCAATGAGGAAAAATTAGATTAAATTTGACCAAATATTAAATTTAATTGCAAAAATAAATAATAATTAAAAGTACTTGAGTTCATGAATTCCTGAATGAGCTCCTTTTGGTTTCAAGACTAAATTGTTGTAGTTTATTCTTGGGGAAAACATCACTCCACACGACGAAGCAACAACAAATTCAACATTGATTGCTTTTTCTCTAATGAATTGATGTTTTTTTTCTCCAAGATTATCCAAATCCTAATTTATTCTCGACTAAACAGGGCCAACCACATGAAGGTGGAAGCTCTCATGGCCCCTCCCCCCTTCACATCACTCTCAATCCCTAGTACCCAATCTATCTACTATATAGGAAATGGTTGAAAGCAAGACATTAAGATATATACAAAAAAACAAACAACATTCATTCATTCATTCATTCATAAATCCACAAAATATTTCATCTCAATAAATTTTATCATAAAAAATGTTTACATAATATGAAACAAAGTCATGTACATAAAGAAACATATAGAAATTATTCATTAACATATAAAATTCATTCATTCATCCATTAATAATACACACAAAATACTTCATCTCAATTTTTTTAATCATAAAAATATGCTTTCAATTATATAACTAGTACAATCATTTATTTTATTTTTCTTTATTTTTAATGGCTTGGTCATGTACTCATGACGTTGTCGAGGTTGTCACAAGAGGGGTGGATCATCAGCTGTAACAAGAAAGAAACGTTAAAATTGATGTTTTTTTGTTATTATTCATTAATAAAAATAACATTAGAGTTTTTTTTACCTCGTGCACTAGTCGACACTGTTGGAATGGCTGCCCTTTGCTCGTATTTTGGTATAAGATCCTCATGCATGACACTCTCTGCCATTGAAAGCTAGCTCATGGTGTCTATATGTTGTGGTGTGAAATCTGCCAAAAAATCCTAGATAAGAAAGAAAATTGTTTTTTCAATTAGACAATGTAAAATTTAAAAAACAAACATTCATAATTGAACTTATGACATTAAAAAAAACACTTTAAATATGATTATTATGCGATATATTTGAAGATGTTGGTTAAACATGTTGATCCCATATTTAATCTTAGGACTTTTATTTATAATTCCAATCACACGAGCAAGTTATTTGTTTGTTCTAACCACAAGCTCATTGACTGTAAGGATTGGGTCAGGAGACATGAAAAAACCATCATCATCAAACCAATCATGATCTCTAAGCACTTCCTTAACAACATATGTGGACTGCTCTGAGGATGGTGCCTTCCCCTTATCACCTTGTTTATAAAATAAGTGTAATTTGTAATTTCATTCCACCATCCTTAGCTATAAATTTTAAAATATTTTAATTTAATGAAACATTTTAGATCAATAAAATTTTCCAATTTAACGATTTAGCTCAATTGGAATGGACATCATTTGGCTGAGAACCATCATGAGGTGACTGGACAATGGGATATAATATATTTTTTAATTGAATTGACTTGGATTAATTGTCGATTAGGAGGCCTATTTAGTATTACTAAGCAAGTCAATGGTACATTTCAATGATAAGCTTGTCTTTTGTGGATCATGATCTTTTAAAATGGATAGCTGAGTTAATTATCACATGATTTGAAAGCATTATGTAATTGAAATGGGCACATGAATATGAACAATTTAATCACTGAAACTTAGAGGATTAAACCATTAACTATTCATTTGGAAGGTTGATTGAGGCATCACAACTAAGTGTGTACTTCAAGGAGAAGAGAAAAGGAGTATTATTCAAGGAAAGGAAGGCATAACCTCTTTGATTAACAAGAACGTTATAAGTATTGTAGCACAATATTATGGATGGGAAATACTAAAGTTCATGTATATTTCACTATAATAATCCATTATTCCACAAACTTATATTTAGAGTTACTCAAATTCTTCACTAGGGAAGTGTTTATAAGTATATCATCCCCAAGACTAAAATGGGTGATTGATTTAACAAATGTTGGTACGTTAGAAACAAGTTCAATGCATGGTAGTTATAATTATAAAGCTTATGGAAACTAGTGTTATAACATATGAAAGCTTCATTGGTTTGCCTAGAAGTCATAAGGGTTGTACATATTTAAAAATGACTTGTATACCAAGATGTTTAAAATCCACAAAGTTTATATGAGACAAAATATAAATGACTTGTATACCAAGATGTTTAAAATCCACAAAGTTTATATGAGACAAAATATTAGAATGTGTCTTTTAGATTTTCCCCTTATTCAATTTACATGGGTTTTGGTTAAGCCTTTATAAACAATTCCTTGCATTATAATTTAAGCATAACCTCAAACCAGAGTTGGATGAAGAGATATCACAAACATATGATGCCTTAATCAATGTCATCATTCATTCATTCGTACATCCACTAAATATTTTATCTCAAAAATGTTTATCACAAAAAATATGTTTACATAATATGAAACAAAATCGTTCTAATTTTTCCAATGAAAAAATCATAACTTTTTATTAAGATAGTCAAAATTTACATGTGCACATGCCATGAGGCATTCATCCTCTCGGTAAAAAATATAGTACTAAAAAAATTAGGCTCTAAATAAACAAGTGCAGTAATTTTTTATCAGGTTTCTTTCTCTTTTTAAATATGTAGTTAGCAAGGATGTCTTGATATTGGCCCCCTTCAGTTGTTGCGGGCTTTAGTGTATGTCATGCTTCTTGCCTAGTCCTACAAATATGTTGCTGCAAGTGGGACCAAGGATCAACTGCAATAAGAAAGGAAAGTTAAATTCATATTTATAGCTATTATTATTACAAATGTTTTATTAATAAAAATAGTAGTAGAGTGTTCTTTACCTACTTCGATAGTGGAGGGAAGTGAAATACTTTCTAATGTGGCCATATTTTCCTCCTCTTCTCTGGCCTCATCCTATACATGCTCTGGTGTAGTAACAAGAAAGGTTATGATTAATGCATCATTTGCATTTAAATATTTTTAATTGTATTCCATACTTTAAAAAAATTATAATACATGAAATACCTCCAGTATTGAGTTGAACATCAGGCTCAAGAGACACTCCATCGTCACTAGGCTCATGTGCTGCATCTACTTTTCTTGCTTTCTTTTTACAATAAAGCACAATACTTTATGGCCAAAAATAATAAACAATATATTGTACAAGTAATCATTTATAAACATTATTCATTTCTTTTATTTGCATGAGTGTTAGGTTGGGTGTTGGAAGACTATGAAGATGCCAAGATTGTCCTACATTCGACCATGAATTGATAACCATGCTTGAAAGCAAGTTTTAGTTCTTCCTCATGGGGGCCTCTTTGAATTGTGACCCCTGAAATTTTGCATGAGAACATGAATTTTTATTATTCTAAGATATTAAATTAAAATTGTTGAGAATTTATAATTTGGATGCAAATTATTTTTTTATATGCTTGCAATTTTTGCAGCCAATTTTGAGTAACCACACAAGCCAAGATGATGCTTCCCATGTTTGAATATTCTATCCATCGCGACTTTGGATGTATCTGGGAGCCTATATTTAAAATATTGAAAAACTTAATTAGATGTCGCAATGATGATAAAGCATCATAATTACATTACTAAAAGTGCATCATACCTTCCTAGTCAGAGTGGTGTTTTCCCTACATTTCACAATGCCTTCTTGTTTTCATCTACCACGAGCGATTTCCACTCCATATCTAGAATCATTGGAGGGTGTTCATGATACCTTGCCCTTTCCAAATGAGACCTATACTAGTCCCGCAAACATTTTAAATGTTAGCCTGCCTTGGAGGCGACGCCAATTTTGTTTAAGGTACCCTCACGGAACAAGTAAACCATCATATTCATAAGTTAATATTTCAACTTGGAACTTGGGGTTTTTTAGTTTATGTGAATGGTGGGCCCAAATATTTCCAAATTTAGGTCGTAAAAACGCCTATAGAATACATCATTTCCTACAAAATGATATTATCATTAATTTAAAATTATTAGACACTATACATTAATTTCGATTAGATAGTACTTAATATTTACAACACTTCTTAAATACCTGGAAGTTTCTCTATTTTCATGGGGATATTGTCATCATCTACCAAAGACGTAATTGGCAGTGTTTCTGTGCAACTTCCCTAGTGAAAATTCCATGTAATAAAAGTTAAAAATAATAACCATGGTTGATGAGACACTTATTCCAAGCTAAATGTTGGGAAAAAAATCCTAGTGGGTGTTAATTTCAGTTATTATGGGTAAGGAAATTCAAAAAGGGAATGGCCAAGGTTTTGGAAAAGAAAAATGGCATTTTGGCACATTTATTTATGAAAACAATGGAAATTAGGATAAAAGGAATGTTAAAGGTCACATGTTGCGTGTGAGGACTAAAATGAAGGAAAATAATGGAAAATGAAGGAAATAAAGGCCTCATTGATAAAAAGGCTTCTCAGGATCAGTGGGAATTTTTTTTGCTCAAAATTTTTGTGAGTTCAGTTTTGGATCTCTCTCATTATTCTCTCTCTCTCTCTCTTAGACACTTAGAGTTTCCTGGATCCTTTTGGAATTGGACCAAGAAATGAAAGAAAGCAGGAGGGAGGAGGAAGCAAGCAAGGAGGAACATGAATCAAGTAGCTACAACATGATTTTCGGCATGTATCGATTTGGATGTGTGTTTTCCTTGCTAGATCTGGCATGCATGTTATTGCATGTAGTTATTTTCTGTGTTGGCATGGGTTTTTTCCAGGTGTGATAATGCTTTTATCCTAGCCTTTCCATTTCCACATAGCCATGGTGTTGTGGAGTTCTCATGTTTTGGTTTAGATGGATTGTTGGATGGATTCAAAGTTGAGTGGCATGGATCTATGAACTGATATAACACATGGAATAGTAACCCCTGAACCGAACTGTGGGTTGCAGTAAATCCAGGTAGTGTGTTTCCTCGGTGTGCCTAGGAATCCTCGACTAGTGAATGATAGGATATATGGTAAATCTTAGAGGTGGTTTGCTCTCCACCAGGCATAGGAATCCCAGGTGTGGATATATGGTAAAGCCTAGAGAGTATGTTTCGGTTTAGGGCCTAATGATCCTTGATTTAGACTGTGGATTATGGTAAATCTTGAGAGACTAGGAGACAGAAAATTTCATCAAGGTTTAGGTGGAGAGAATCCCGTGATATCCATGCTTGTGTTGGCCTAGTGATCGAGTGTAGAACATGATAAAGCCAATTATGACATGTTCATTGTGTTGGCTTAGTGATATGGTGTGAATCACGGTAAAAAATAATTACTATTCATGAGGTTGAGGTGGTTTATCCTCAAGATACCCTGGTTGTTTCTTTTGGTTTGAGTCCCACATTCATGCTTGGAATATGGCACGAGGCTGATTGGCTGAAAAGAGAATTGGCTCAGCCCATCTATGGTCGGGTTGAATGTGGTAGTCCCATCTCCAATTGGTTTCTATATTCATTAATGATAAATTCATCCCCATGGTATTTGATGTGTAAATGTATTGATTTATATGTGGATTTTATGGTTGATGTATTCATGATATTTCTATTGTTATTTTTTTGGTTATAAGCATGTATTCTAATAATGATGATGTATGTCTCTCATCATGTTTTTACTGGTAAATGAATGATAAATGTATCTATTACCTAATAAATGATAATGCAGTGAATGATGTAAGAGAGTAATGCTTCTTAGCGATTCTCAGATAAGTATGAGAACCCTATGCTAAGATTTTTTGTTTACACATGTAGTTTCCATGTTTATGAAATCTTTGACAAAATTTCAGTCTCGGTTAGGGATGGTCGGGCTTAGACCTAGAGTTTTCTTTTGGTTTATTAGCCTTTTCATCATGATTTTAATGGATTCTGGAAGTTACAACATGTTATGGGCAGTGGATGAAATTTTGGGCTTGAAAAGTGCCTTAATTTCTGCACAATCTGTCACAACACTGCTGGAAATAGTCCCTGGACGTAAGCATGTAAGCTTGTGCATGCGTCCAGAGCCTCACAAATGTAGGCATGCATGATTATGCATGCATCCAAAGGTCCAAGAGATCAAAAGTTCAGTGGGACCTAGGGGCAGGCGACCTGAATGGTTGGGTTGGCTCATGGGGGTGTTATTGTCGACGTACAAGGTTTGTATGATGTGTTTTCGTCAATTCCACTTCCTTAAGGTCACCTAGGAGGTTGTGATCCAGGTGGATACTGGTGGCCACCCACTTATTCCATTTGGACCCTCACCATCAGTGCTTTCAGTTTTTCACTTTCAGCACAACTTACTATTTTTAGCAAGTTTTTAGGTCCTGAACTTCCAGATCCATTTTGGGGCCCTGATGAACCAAGTGTATATTGGTGGCCACCCACCTATTCCATTTGAACCCCCACCATCAATTCTTTCAATTTTTCAGTTTCAGCACAAATTACTATTTTTAGCAGTTTTTTCAGGTCCTGAACTTCTGCAATCGTTTTGAGGCCCTAAACGATGTTTTCTGGGAGAACCGACATCAATTTTTCTAACTCAAAAGTTGTAGTCCTGGGATAGATATTTCTAATGAGGTATGGTGCGAGTCAAACAGAGATCGTATTCCAAAGTTACGTCCTTGGGAAATTGATCTACCCAAACGGGTTCCATGGTTTTGGCGCTTCATCTCCTAGGGTTAGGTTTTTGGATGTTTAGGGTTTTTCATTGTTTCTCAATAATAAATAGGCCTTCGTGCCTCATTGTAACATAGTTCAGAGGCCTATAGCTGCCACATCTCTTCTCAAAGATAAGCTACCAACGCCCTAGCTAATTGATTTCCATTCTGCCTGTAAGCATTTTTCTGTTATTTGATATTAATGAAATGAAGTATTATTTCTACTACATCTCTATGTTTATGTCTATTTATGTATTTTATTACATTCTTGCATAAATCTAGATCAATTGTATCATATCGGTCTGTTTTTTCTCTATTTTTCTTTGCATGTCCCCAACGAGGTTAGGGTATAAGGAGTTAGGGCTTGATTTGGTTGAACCCTTGCAAGATCAACCAGATAGATGCAGACGTTGTACAAGTCAAATTTGGCATTCCTATATTTGATGGCCAGATAGATGAAGATGTTGTAGATAGATGGTTGAATTTTTTGGAAGGGTATTTCTTGGTCCATGATTTCTCCGACCGAGAAAATATTATTTTTGCACTCCTTAAAGTCGTCCCCATGTCAAAGACTGGTGGGAAACCTACTGTGAGCAAAAGGAGGGATGGAACAATATTACTGTGAGCACCCACTTGAAATTCATTTCGAGACGACATCAAGGAACAATATTACCCTGTGGGGAGCTATGAGGACAAGTACATCCAATGGACCACGCTGCGGTAGAAAAGGGATCAAGATGTGCATGAACTAATGAATCTGTTCCATCCCCTAGGCACAAAGTTGGGTATTAAATATTCAGAGATACATTTGGTGCTTAAGTACCGCAGTTGTTTGCACAGATACATTCAGGAGGAAATGGAGTTCCTCGACTTTACCTCGCTTGGCATGGAATATTGCTATGCTGCCAAGATCGAGAAGAAATTTAAGTAGAAGAAGCAAGACTTTGGATCCACGAATCTGAAGCCGGGGAAAGGTGCTCCCGAATCACAGAACAAGCGGAAAAGCCAAATTGAGGTGACTCAGAACAACTCTACAAATCCAAAGAAGGACACGGGGAAGTGGTGTGAATTTCATAATAGTCCCACTCATAGCACAAACGAGTGTCAGGCTAAATAGTCATTGGTGGTCGAACTAAAGGCACCCGAATCAGATGCATGTTCTGATCCTAAGTCAAATCCAGACAAGGGCAATGAAAAATGGAAGTAGATCATTGATGTGGATCCCAATGCCATTGTTGCCAACACCAAGCTCCAAGGGGAAAATCCCGAGGATCTAGAGGAGGTGGAGCACCTCTTCCATTTGCAGATGTGGGTGAAGGGTTCTCCACTGCAATTCCTTGTCTATAGCGAAAGCCAAAAGAACCTCATTTCAGCAAAGGTCATGAAGTGGCTCGACCTACCAACCATAGCACACTTGCAACCGTATATCATCGGGTGGCTTCACCCAGGGAGATATCTCTATGTCCGCCAGTAGTGCCGCCTTCTGTACAACATCAGACCATTCATGGATGAGGTATTGTGTGATGTGGCTCCTCTTGATGTAGCTGATGTATTATTGGGACAACAATACTTGTGGAGGCGACATGTTTTGTATGATTATAGACATCGTTTTGTTGTTATTACTTGGGGAAATAAATTGTACAAGATACCATAAGTAGTACCACCTTGTGTCATCTCCTTGACTATTTCTAAATAATGTAGTAAGATTGTTTCCCAAACCAAGAAATTTATTTTCCTTACAACTCGCTCACAGAAGAAGACGAAGATTGTGGCCACAGCCTCAAAACATGGCTTCCCTTCATGGCTGCAACATATGGACAAAGTCATGGAGGAATACGAGGACATTTTCTCCTCACCCACATAGGTTCCTCTACATTGTCACGACAAGAACTCCATTGATTTGACCCCTGGTGCACCGTCGCTTGATATTTCCATACCTCATGCAACTACATAGACAGAATCCACTTATGTACTGTCTGAAGCAACCAAATTTATTGAACTCATCCAACACGTCCGCCAGCATGTCCACGACATCCTGGACAAATCCAATACCAAGTTCAATGGAATTTTCCTCTCATGGAGGAACTTAATGCAATGGGGACCATTGATTTCTAAGGAGGGAGTAATGATCCAGGTGGATATTGGTGGCCACCCACCTATTCCATTTAGACTCGCACCATCAATTCTTTCACTTTTTCACTTTTAGCAAAACTTACTATTTTTAGCATGTTTTTGGGTTCTGAACTTCTGTAGCCGTTTTGGGGCCCTAATGATCCAAGTGGATATTGGTGGCCACCCTCCTATTCCATTTGAATCCCCACCATCAGTTCTTTCATTTTTTCAGTTTCATCACAACTTATTATTTTTAGTAGTTTTTCGGGTCCTGAACTTCAGAAGCCGTTTTGAGGCCCTAAACGACGTTTTTTGGGAAAAGTTGTAGCCCTCGAATAGATTTTTCTAACGAGGCATGGTGCACGTCAAACGAAGATCGTATTCCAAAGTTACATCCCCGAGAAGTTGATTTACCCAAACGGGGCCCATAGTTTTGGCGCTTCATCTCCTAGGGTTAGGTTTTTGGATGTTTAGAGTTTTCTATTGTTTATCAACAATAAATAGGCCTTCGTGCCTCATTATAACATAGTTCAGAGACCTGTATCCTCCACATCTCTTCTCAGAGATAAGCTACCAACGCCCTAGCTAGTTTATTGCCATTATGCCTTTAAGCATATTTTTGTTATTTGATATTAATGAAATGAAGTATTATTTCCACTGCATCTATGTGTTTATGTCTATTTCTATATTTTATCATAAATCCGGATCAAGTTGAGTCTCATCATAGCAGTCTCTCGTTGCATGTTTACCCTAGTTGGTCAATTACTTGGGTAGATGTGGGAGGAGGGTGTTACATCCTGTGCTTGTAACACAGGAAGATCCAGGAAATCTCACTTCAAATTGTGCAATAATGTCACTCTGCATCCACAAAATCATCTACAAATGCTAACGTATGTTTTTTAGGAGGTGCAGATCCTATCGTGTGTGGTTAAGAGGGTGTAGCGATCACAATGACGAACGCGTCACTCATAGACGGATCATTGGCTCTACTACCGATGTTGATCCCCATAGTCACAACATGAGGATCGTACTGTGCCAAAAAATCCTATAAAATAAGAGTTTTTTTTATAAAGGATGAGATAATTAAAATCATAAATAAATAAATGAGATAATTAAATGAGTTGCTCACCCCATACTGATGAATTTGGCGCATCAAGTTTTTGATTTTTCCTCTTATCTCTTATGTCTGAGCCTCAATCAAAACTAAATAACCGATTTTATTTTTTTATTTCATTCGAAGTTTCTTAACTGTTTAGATCAGATCGACGAACATAAAAAATTCTTCTTTAGTAAGGTCTTCCTCAAGAGCATCTGTGGATTGATCTAAGGCTGGTGCCTTCCCCTTATAATCTGGTTTATTAAATAAGTGTAATTTTCACTTCATCCACAATTAATCATCACTATATTAATAAGAAAACCACTATTGACATATGTCTAAATTTATATAGAAACTGCACGTTATATCATGGCCAATATAGAAGGTTCTAAATTTATAACAACTTCGTCATCTTGGAAGGATCTTGGAAGAGGCATTATGACAGGATCAATATATATTCTATATTGTATAGAAACAATACGTTGAACATGATGAAGGAATGCATTTGCTAAATTTGGTCATATGCAGTGAATCTTTCATTTAGTTATATGATGCCTAAAAAGATGAATTTGACTTATTCTATAATGGATACAATTCTACTCTAGAATAAATCTCGTGGTTATATTATTTTATGTGAAACTACATTGATGTTTACTTGTTGTAAGGTTGGTTCCCTTTGACCTTGATCAACCTACCAATATATTTTAACCATGACATATAAAAATGTTTCCACAACTTACAAGATGGCTCACAATATATTGTAGTAAATGACAATCATAACATATACTAGACATTACTTCCAAATTTGGTAAAAATTAATAAATATAACCCCCATAATATCAATATTTGTATCTATTTGATTCAAATTGTAATTAATGAGAAACTATTCCCCTACAACTATTGATTTAATGGCACATACGAATACACGATTTCCTTCATGTCCCTTGAATATGCAATTGGGTTTTTTTATTTGTGATCATGTGCTATGTACTATTTATAAACCCTCCAATATTTCCCATTGTTTTTGGCCTTCCATGAATATACATAGTTGTGCCTTTGTTTTTATAATTATCTTTTAGTTGTATATAATTTGAGTCCACTCCATATCTTTGCATACTTTTGGTATAATGGACCTGCCATACCCAATCATTGTAGTTGTAATAGGGTCTGACATACTCCATCAATTCAATTAATCTTCTGTCACATACCTTTATTCCATCCTTCGAAAATAGCCTCAAACCATGTAATGACGATGGGAAAATGTGATATTTTGTTTCATTGATAGAAAAAAAAAACATTTATTTCAGGAAGATCCTTGGGTGTTGATTGTTTCACCACTTGTTTTTACCTCAAGGGAAACTCCATGTCATATATTCTCTCATTAACATAAGAACAAAAGAACATGAATTTTTCTTCTAATATTTTCACCTCTAGTTGATCGTCGCCTGCCATATGTCTTAGCATATGTTTGGTCAATTTCTTCTATCCTACCTGAAATTTTTCCACTCGATGAAGATAGATTTGAAAAATACCTGTTTAGTTGAAAATCCTATAACACTCCATCAAATGAGAGAAATGGTTTGCGAGTGTCATAAGGGCTGTTAGGAAATGTCTCGACGAAACCACAAGAACATTATAATAGTACAACTGAGTTACAAGAAATTTCTATGCGTTTAAAATATTCAAGTAATATTTTAAAACTTGAGAATTTGAGAACCTATTCATCGTGACCAATGTTGAATGAACTCACTCGATAACTTGAGAACTCAACATAATATGATAGTATTTAATATTCCATTACAAAAAAAATACCCACATACTTTGATATGTTGAAGAATGTAACTAGTTTTGGTCGAATAAAAGGAAAAGTTTTTGGATGTCGAGGTTGTTGAGATTTGTAGCTTGGGAGATACTCCAAACCCTGGGCTAGAGGGTTTTGGATGAGTTTGCACACAAAAGTGACTTGTGGGCTAAGAACCCAAGCCCGTGGGACTTTAAACCAAGCTGATGTGTGTGGAACCATGAGGCATTTCGATGATTTTACACATGGAGGTGTTAGAGGACTTCGAGAAAAACCAGAGGCAACGAAAATTATCGAAATACAAGTTTTCTATGATGAGATTTTTATTTTTCTATATGGATGTTGGGTTTGCACATGATTTGTTTGAATAGGCTTGTGTAATTTTATGAGTTGTGAAGACCACACTATTAGATTAGATGAAGCCCTTAAGAAGTCTATAAATTAGAGTGAGGATAAGCCTCATTCTCACGAACCCAAGTGCAATTCATCATAAGTGGAGATCATCTGAAGTAGTCGTAACCTAAATAAATATTGTCAAGCGAAGTAGGAGGCAGTTTTGGGTATATTTTGTCTCTGTTCCATTTTTTTCTCCATATCTCGATATCTCTCTTTGGAAAAAGCTTCTATAGGATAAATATAGACACATCAAAATACATTTTCTAGACCTTTTTGATGTAATCATTGTAAAGAAAACTTAGCACAAATAGCCTTACCACTACCAATAGATGCTACAAATAAAATATTATCATTTTATTTATAAAGCACTGCAAATACCTATGTTTGAATAAGATTTAAGTGTCTAAACTTTTGATATAGTGATTGGTATGAAGGATTTCTTAATGCAGAAACAAGAAGTTTGTATGAAGCCAAAATTTCCCTATATTTCGTTCGAATGAAGCCAAAAGTTCCCTAAGTTCATACGACAACCCAGTTGGAAAAACACAAAGGGAAAATCGTTCTTTTGGAGGTTAAGGAAAGCAACAAAGATAAGTTGGAGGAGGAGGAAGGTATGACCAAGAAACTTTAGAACTACAACTCCAATTGGTTCTTTTAGACATCACTAAGCAACAGACATGGAAGAGGACATCATTGAGCAACATATGCAACTAGTTAAGACTGGATAGTATGATCACAAAACCTTGTTTTTACTATTAACACAAAAATTATCCATATTTGTTTAAAAATAAATTTTATTAATGTTTGGTAATGGAATAAAACCCATTTAACCTCACATCGAGAATATAGAGGTTGCAATGTTTATAAAATTTCAACACACTTTATAACCTTCAACATTTAAACATGTAGGCAAAACAAGAACTTGTGGCCATTCTTCCTACATTCCTTGCACTAGACCTTGTGGGAAAGAATAAAACCTAAAAACTAAACATTTATTTACATGAAAAAAAGAATGCCTAAGGAAGCACGCACGTGACTTTAGTCCCCTTGTTACCATACAAAATTTAGTCTAAAAAAATTCTTTCCCTCAATTGGCTAATCACTAAATCTACATGGAACTATCATTTTAGGATAATAATCAAGGGATATACATGAGCTGAAAAGCTGCTTAGATAATATTTCTAGGACTATTATACATTTCCCACCAAGGTGTGCCAACCAACTTAAACATGAAATGGAAACCCATTCAACAAGAGATAGAAAAATTAGATTTGGATTCTTGTTATATCCAAATATGAAGCCAAAATTTTCCTAACTTCATTTGATTATTTTGGACATGACCAAGTAGTAGACATGGTAGAGGAAATCATTGAGCGACATATGCAACTGGCCAGGACTAGACAATATGATCACAAACCTCTCTTTTTACTATTAACAGAAAAAACTATCCATCTATGTTTAAAAGGAAAATTTATTGATGTTTGGTAATGGAATCAAACCCATTGAACCTCACATCGAGAACATAGAGGTTGCAATGTTTATAAAATTTCAATACACCTCATAACTTTCAACATTTAAACATGTAGGAAAAATGAGAACTTGTGCCCATTCCTCCTACATTCCTTTCACTGGACCTTGTGGGCAAGAATGAAACCTACAAACTAAACATTTGTTTAAAATAAACAAAGAATTCTTGAGGAAGAATGCACATGACTTTAGCCCCCTCATTTCCATACAAAATTTAGTCTAAAAAAATGTGTTCCCTTAATTGGCTAATCACCAAATGTACATGGAAATATCTTTTAAGGATAATAATTAAGGGAGATACATGGGATGAAAATATGCTTAGGGTATATTTCTAGGAATATTTACGTTACCCACCCAAGTGTGCTAACCAACTTAAACATGAAATGGCAACCCATTCAACAAGAGAAAAAAATTTAGATTCCTAGACTTGGCTTAGTCAGTCTAATGATTCAAACTTTGGATTAAATGATTCAAAACTAGTTTTCCCTAGTGTTATCTACAAATATCTCAACATTTACTCATTAAATTATAGTTTTATGATTTTTGGACCCTAAAGGATGAATTAGAGCCTCAATGTATTTTGTCTCAAAACCTTAAAGTTTACTCATTATTTATATATCTTAATCATGTACAAGATTGTATATTTTATTATTAGAAATTGAATATTTAGGTTTTTTTATTTGGTCAAGTCATTTACCAATTCAATGGGAAAGTACAAGATGAGTCATATTTTTGGACCAAACCATTTTGATCTAAGTCCAATAATTTTAGGCTTGAATAATTAAATTTCCTAGAAGATATGTAAATAAAACATTAGTAATACAAGAATAAGTGTTCATAAAGTATTTAGGATGAAAACTCTAGAAGTTTTAAGCATCCCACTAGTGAAGCCTTGCTATAATGAGTAACAAATTTAACATGTGCCAACCATGGCATGAAATTAAACCATAAAAAAGCTAGGTATGACCTAATTAGGGTTAGACAACATTAGTTAAAACCAAAGTTTTAAAAGCAACAAATATAAAACATAATTCTTCTTTCCAAACATGGAAAAAATCCTTCCCAAGGAATGATAGCCAAGGACTTTCTGAACTGTTTTATACATATTTTTGATCTCAAGGTAAAATCTCTAGATAAAAAAGCTACTCAATCAAACTTACAAGTGAATCATCCAAATAAATTGACATGCTTCTCAAAACACATTTTGCAATTGTTTTATCTTACTTGATGAGTTTAAAGAAGCAGTTACAATGATGACAAAAGGAAAAGCCTTAGGACTGAATAAATTTCCTTCTAAATTCCATAAATCAACGAAGGAAATCACAATGCCTAACTTCATTAAGTCTCAAGATTTTACTGACACAAAACTAAAAATCAATCATTAAAATACATCAGTAAGGCATCATAAAACTTACCCAAACTAACCAATTCTAGAATAATCACCAATTTTGGGCCCATTCTTGTGCTCAAAATATAGATTACGATAATAGGTAGAGCCTCAGATATCATATTCTGGCACTAAATTCCAGGTACAAGAAATCCAACACATTCGTTTTTACTTTTACACAAGGAAATTACTTCCGGTAAATCTAAAGGAGTTCAAGAAATAAGAAACTGGGCAAGAATCAGATGGTGAATTCATCAAGTCTATTGTGTATAATCCTATGATGGTTTAGAGAGGCACTTTGATGTATAATCCTATGATGCTTGGCGTTTCCTTTGCATGCATTGAAGAAAAGTCGGTCCCTACCAGTTGCGGCATTGACTCCACTCTCACAACCTCCAGACCGATTCGAGTTTCCTGCAAACCCAACCTTAATTCTATGGCCTACGCTATAAACCCATAGGGTTTAAAATCTCAAGCATGTTTCGTCATGTTGTCAGACTCTTTGTTGCATCATATTCCATAGATACATAGTTCTAAGAGGTCCCCACTCTCCTTGAGTGCATCAAACAACGATAATTTATTTATCCTCTAATGGAAAGTAAACAAAGGTGAAGGCATTAAAAATCACATGAAGGTTTCAATATTTTCGGAGCTGTTGCCTCCTGTCGATGAGGAGTGACAAGGTGAAAATCAATAGTTATGACTTGTTTTCAGCATGGGAGTTGATTACCAAACAACTCTTTGGGAACAATGGAAAATAGGATATCCTGACAAAAAACCATAAGGGGCTTCTTCAATGACTTAATAATAAAAAAAGGGGCAGTCTTCAACTCAATTTGGTGCTACTGGATATGCTTACTTTGTTGTAATCCTTTATACGGTGAGTATTTACCCTACACAAGTCACAATGTACTAGCACCATAGTGCTACTATACTTCTGCAACAACGGGTAAAGATGGGGTCTTGTCTTGGGTTTCTACATATTTAACAGAGTAAAACATATGCTTTTCCAAGTATATTTCCCATAGGTGAAGGCATTTGAAATCAGACAAAGGTGAAGGAATTCAAAATACTGCAATGCTAATTAATTCTAACTCCACGGCAATCAAAATTTTCTCAATTGACACACAAAATACATTCTCGTTCCAATAAGAAAATTTCAAGAGATATCAAGCAATGTTATCACTGGAGAAGTTGAGGATCAACCAACCATGAGTGCGAATAATATCTTTGCAGTAAAATTTTGAGATGGAAATAACAGGAAAATGTCGAAAATCCCCAATTTTCTCTATTCTTTCGTTGATCTATTGACTTGAGTGTGTGAGGTCCTCAGCTTCATCGGTAGCATTTGAAACCCTAGAAGAGCCTATGTTGGTTGAATTTTCAATCACCAAACTCAAAATTGAGGTCCTAGAGCCCGTAACAATGGCAGGGATGCAGTGTCAAGCTCTGAAAGGCGAGTGAAACGATCCCATGATGACTTTGTTCTCTCTCTCTCTCTATATATATATAATCTTGGTTATATATCATATTAATATATCTAATAAACTTACATAATAATGATAATAGTAATTTTTATTAATGTGTATTTAGATCAAATTGATTTTTTAGGTATTAAAAATGTAAGGGATTTCTTTGAGATCTTTAAAATTTTATTTACTTATTTGAAATTACCATGATTTTACTAATTTTGAAGGCTAAGAAATTTTCCCATATCACAAATATTTGGAAAATGAGATCTAAACTCAATGTACACCAAGGACATTTCAAGAGAAAGAGATTTTAATATCACAAAGATAATAATAATTTCATCTCATAACATTTTGAGAATTGACTCATATAATTTCAAAAATTAATCAAAGCTCATAAATAATAATAATTGTTAATTATATCTATTCAAATAATTTTCTTAGAAATGTTAAACACAAAATTGTATGAATACTCACTATAAAATATTCTCAAAAAACTATTGTAGTATGAATGAATTTTAATAAATTATTACAATTTATTAATTGACATAAGCTATACAAGAGACATTAATTAGACTATAGGTAAAAATAATCGGGTGTGTTATCATCCATAACCTTTCATTTTGCTAAACATGTCAAGTTTGTTAGTATATTGGTTAGGGGTCTAATAAAAATCATGAAATGATAATTTTTATGATATGGTGTGAGTTTTTAGGTTACCTTAAGTTGATAGGGGATGTATTTAAGTCATGTCAAAGGGGAAAATTTGAATTTGATACTCAAATCAATCATACTTTTCAAATATGGCCACCTGTCGGAGTTTTCCTGAGTTAGTAGCGCATTTAGTGCAAATTTAACAGATTTCGCTACGAAATCACCTAATAAATCTGTCGCGAATCTGACACCTGTTAAACTGAACTCGTTATGGATTTCTGTTTTTCTGCAATGATCTTTTTAAATTGATGAGTTGTCAAATTATGAGTGGATTGAGGTCATGCTAGTCAGGTTAGGGTCATCATTAAAGGATTTGAGCATGTTTTTTCATCAATTACTGTCCTTTTACGAATTTCATCTCATTATCTTTCCTTATTTAGTTTTCATTATCCATGTTCTTCTCTTCCATCCTTGTAAGATGCTATTCAAACAACCTGTTGTCTCTATTATCCATTTAGATTTTAGGTGTTGTCATGTCGACCTCTTAATCCCCAAGCAGCTTGCTGTCATCAAGTCTTGATTGTGCAGGTGTGAGTTTCTAAAAGAGGCTAGCGCTACAAACAAAGAAGATGACTACACAGAGGAAGAAAAATAAAGGAGGCCTACCATTAAGATATGAGCCTATAAATCCAAAATTAATCATGGAAAATCCTAGTTTCATGGAGGCTTTTACAAAAACAGATTACATGCATTTCTGCCAGGAGCTACAAGGGGATTTGCTGTGTTTTTGGACTGTTTGAATTGTTTGTTTCAAAAGAAATTTTTAGGAAACTGAAGATGAGTTTCAAAAAAATGAATGAAGTTATTTTCAAGAATAGAACAAGGAACAATAACTTCTTTCACTTTTCTCCTAGATGCTACCAATTCAGACATTCAAAGATGCCTTTGGGACCTTATTTCAGAATTCCGAATTTTCCTATTTCATACAGGATTTTATAATGCAGATTTCAGACAACTGGAGATGGTTTTCCAAAAACCAAGAGAGGTTTTTCTTCCAAACATTATTATTTACAAAAACTTCCTCCAATTTTGCAACAGATATCAAGGATCGAGAGATAAGAGCTCATGATTTCAGCGTTATTTTTCAGAAAAACTGAGTCATTTTTATTGGTAGATGAACTTGTTGAAGGAGAAAAAATTGTTTCTTGAGGAGGGTAAGAGGTATTTGAACCAAATTTTCCTTATCATGCTTCATCCTATAATCTCATATAGGCATGTACATTATTGGAGGTGGAAATTGAAAATTTCAAAATCTGCTGTCAAATTAGGCAATTTCGCAGTGTGTCCTAGGCTTGAAGTCCAGATTTCGCTGAGGAATTGTTGAAGATGTTTTTTGGTTCAAAACCAACAATTTCGACTTGGTTGAAGAGCACTAAAGCATGTATTTAAATGATTTTGACCACTCAACACCATCCACTTGTCAAAAGTAGTAGGTGTATAACACAAGTGGCCTAAGTTTCTTCGCTACAGAATCTCGCTGCAAAAGTGCCCAAAAGCTCTATTTTTTCAGTAAAGTAAGTTTTTTGAATTGTTTGAAGGATAAGGAAAATTTTCAAGGTTATTTTCCATATGAAATGTCAAAGTGTATCAAAGGAGATATTTTTTGAATTGAAACACTCATAACAAGGGTGGTTTGGAGATGCCAACTCATCATGATGCCACATCATCAACAATATGACAACTCAATCAGAATCTGTGGAACAGTTCCTAAATTCTAGCCATAATGTTCTATTGTTAAATCATACTTTCTGCCACCTCATAAGGCTTCTCTTTCGACAAATCCTTTCTATGTATGGAATTTTAATAGTTATTTAAGGTAATAATGAGTGAAAGACTCCTATTAGGTTTCTAATTCTCAAAAACATAATTTTCTCTACCTTTCCTCCTTGTAATCAGTTGTTAGTTAGATTAGGTGTCCTTGAAGGTATTTGGTGGTCTAGCCCTACTGATAGACATGATGTAAAGGTCTCTAAGTTTATAAATATTGAGAGAAAAGAGTTTGAGAGGGTTGGAGATGTTATGTATGCACTATTATTGTAATCTTGCACTATCAGTAATATACTTTTGTAGCAGCTTGTTTCAGACCCAAGATTCATTTTATGTTCTTATCTATGCTTTTTTATCTTAGTCTTTTGATCTTTATGCAATGGCTCATGTGTAATCACTTGGAATTCAATAATATGCTCCAATTTCTTGTACACATATAGTTTGTTGTTTTTTCCTTTATGTGTGATTTGATAAGAATATAAGCGCCTTGGCTTCCATGACATTTGTTGTTTTGTAATTGATATTTACAATGAATCCATGCCCAATGGTAGTGATTCCTTGCATCATTCACCTACTTTGAACACACAAACACCCAAAAAAAAACCATCAAAGTTAGCCATCTTCTTTTAAACTTCATTGAAAATAATTTATTCTTCTTTTGAGAGAGCCCTCTCAAACTGGATAGGTTAATTTCCAGTTGCAAGTAGTTTGAAATAGTTACTCCAAGTTGACCATTGAAGCAGCCCAACAAGACACAATTTGGTGATAACATTTTGGCATTTTTGCCGGGGAACGAAGGTGTAAATTTTCCCTGGGAAGAACAAAGGAGCAATTCCATGCTTTGAACACCACCTTGTAGCCCCAACCTGGACTTAGGACACTCAGATTACAGCTACAACATCAATAGGAGTGTATGAATTAAATGTGTTCTAAGGTCTAAGAGTAGTAGACACTTAGGCATATATCGGTTTTATGTTTGCTCTGGCGACTCCACACATCAAATAATCAATTGGAAGGTGACTCCACTACTTGAAGATCAGTAGCTTGATGAAGTTCCAAGATGGGTTCCATTACAAGAATGAATTCCAGATATGCCCCTATGAATCAGTCTCACATCCCTGGTTTTCCAAATCCCATGTCAAAGGTCAATTGGTTAACTTATCTTCCCATATTTAAATATGAAAATAAATACAATGATGTTCTTCACTTGGTTAGATTCCATATGCATCTACGCAGAATTAAGGTTCAATTTCCTGAGGATTACCTCATGAAGTTGTTTATGGTTACGAAAAGCATGGTCTTGGTACGAAAGCCTGCCAAATGGTTCTTAACATTATCTTGCTGATTTCCATGTTGCATTTTATGAGATGTATAAAGAATGTCATTCTTCCTTATTGCTGGTCAAAGACTGAAGTAAACATTTTGTGAGTTTTATTGAATACTTGGAAAATTGTTATGAAGATGATGGGTTTATGGATGAGGAAATTTTAGAAGCCCTTCATGACAATCCCTTTCATCACCAAGAATAAAGGGTAGCCTCTCCCTTGGATGAAAATGAAACCAAGTAGGAGTTTATTTATGGCAATCATCTTACATCCTCTGAGTTTGATGAAAAGTTGCAGTAGACTTGTCAGTCTTTTGATCATCAGGAATATGATAATCATTTCAAACAACAGGAGGAAATACTGGAAAATAATTGCTATAATACTCAAGTGAAGGAATAAATTTACTCTTCATGTCATTCCTTGCATCAAATTACAACAAATGAAGAAAAATTTTAAAAGAAAATTTTATACAACTAGATAAGTATGCTTGTTGAATCATATGAAGAATTACCTTTAGAAATTCTTGTGGTACATGCTGAGGCAGTTCCTTTTGAAAGTGTCCAAGAATTCTCCAAGTTTTTTTTTTCTCCCAAATGAAAATAATGATCAATAGATTGCTTCCTTTTTATTTGAGAATGATCACAAGAGTTATAATGAAGAATCTGAACAAGGAACAACATCGAAGGATCATACTTACTCACATTTTCTTGTTGATCAACAAAAATTATTTGTGAATACTCTCAAACATCCTTTCGTAGCTCCGCTGGAATCTTATATATAAATTAATTTCATAATGATCTTCAGTTATATAGACAAATTTAGATGGTGGAACAAGTTGTCATCTCTCAGGAATGGCTTTATGATCAGATAAGTGGAATGTTCGTTCCAATCCAGTTTCAACTTCTTGATTGGCTTCATTGGAAGTGTGAGATCACTTGATTCAACTTTTCTGCTGAATAAGTAGAGTAGGATCCTTTGTATATAAATAAGTTTGAAGATCAATAATTTTGTCAGTTTCAATTTTAAATTCAGCATGTGTACTTTCAGTTCTTTAGCAGTTATTGGTTTTTCAGTGCCAAGGTTACAGGTTAGAGCAGGTTGCAAGTTTTCATTTTGAAGATGGGAGCAACCCAATGGAGGTGGCACTAGAACTACTAGTTCTTTGTTGTACCACAAGGGTACACCATCCCCAGTGGAGCCACTGTTATCATCCATAACCTTTTAGTTTGTTAAACATGTCAAGTTTGTAAGTAGATTGGTTAGGGGTCTAATAAAAATCATGAAATGATAATTTTTAAGATATGGTGTGAGATTTTAGGTTACCTTAAGTTGTTAGGAGATGTATTCAAGTCATGTAAAAGGGAAAAATTCGAATTTGATACTAAAATCAATCAAACTTGTCAAATCTAGCCACCTATCGAAGTTTTCTCAAGTTCATAGTGCATTTAGTGCAAATTTAACACATTTTGCTACGAAATCACCTAATAAATCCACAGAGAATCTGACACTTGTAAAACTGAACTCGCTACAAATTTCCGTTCTTCTGCAACGGTCTCTGTAAACTGATGAGTTGTCAAATTATGAGTGGATTGAGGTTATGCTGGTCAGGTTAGGGTCATCATTAAAGGATTTGAGCACGTTTGTTCATCAATTATCGTCCTTTTACGAATTTCATCTCATTATCTTTCCTTATTTAGTTTTCATTCTCCACGTTCTTCTCTTCCATCCTTGTAATATGCTATTCAAACATCGTGTTGTCTCTATTATCCATTTATATTCTAGGTGCTTTCATACCAGCCTCTTAATCCCCAAGCAGCTGGCTGTCATCAAGTCTTGACTGTGCAGGTGTGAGTTTCTAAAAGAGGCCAGTGTTGCAAACAAAGAAGATCGCTACGCAGAGGAAGACAAATAAAGGAGGCATACCATTAATATATGAGCCTATAAATCCAAATTTAATCATGGAAAATCCTAGTTTCATGAAGGCTTTCACAAAAATAGGTTACATGCATTTCTGCCAAGAGCTATAAGGGGATTTGATGTGTTTTTTTTTCTTCTGTTTGAGCTGTTGGTTTCAAAAGAAATTTGCAGGAAATTGAAGATGAGTTTCAAAAATCTGAATGAGGTTATTTTAAAGAACAGAACAAGGAACAATAACCTCTTTCAATTTTCTCCTAGGTGCTACCAATTTGGATATTCGAAGATGCCTTTGGGACCTTTTTTCAGAATTTCAAATTTTCCTGTTTTATACATGATTGTATAATGCATATTCCGGATAGCTGGAGATGGTTTTCAAAAACCCAAGAGTGGTTTTTCTCATAAAAATTATTATTTACAAAAACCTCCTCCCATTGTGCAACAACTACCAGGGATCGAGAGATAGGAGCTCATGATTGCAGCCTTATTTTTCAGAAAAACATAGACATTTTTATTGGAAGATGAACTTGTTGAAGGAGAAAAAGTTATCTCTTGAGGAAGGTAAGAGGTATTTTGAACCAAATTTTCCTTATCGTGCTTCATCCTGTCATCTCATATATCCATGGACATTATTGGAGGTGGAAATTGAAAATTTCAAAATTTGTTGTCAAATTAGGCAATTCCACAACGTGTCCCAGGCTTGAAATCCAGATTTCACTACGGAATTGTTGAAGATGTTTTTTGGTTCAAAACCACAAATTTTGTCTTGGTTGAAGAGCACTAAAGCCTGTATTTAAATTTTTTTTACCACTCAATACCATCCACTTATCATAAGTATCAGGTGTATAGCACAAGTGGCCTAAGTTGCTTCGCTACAGAATCTCGCTACAAAAGTGCCTAAAAGCTCTGTTTTTGCAGTAAAGTAAGTTTTTGGAAATGTATGAAGGATAAGGAAATTTTTCAAGGTTGTTTTCCATATGAAATGTCAAAGAGTATCAGAGGAGAGATTTGATGAATTGAAACACTCATGAAAAGGGTGCTTTGGAGATGCCAACTCATCATGCTTCCACATCATCAACATGACAGTTCATAATCAGAATCTGTGGTACAATTCCTAAATTATAGCCATAATGTTTTATTGTTAAATCGTGCTTTTTGCCACCTCATAAGGCTTCTCTTTCGGTAAATCCTTTCTATATATGGATTTTTAATATTTAGTTAAGGTAATAATGAGTGAAATACTCCTATTAGGTTTCTAATTCTCGAAAACAGAATTGTCTCTACTTTGCCTCGTTGTAATCAATTGTTAGTTAGATTAGGTGTCCTTGAAGGTATTCGGTGGTCTAGCCCAGCTGGCAGACATGATGTAAAGGTTTCTAAGTCTATAAATAGTGAGAGGAAAGAGTTTGAGAGGGTTGGAGATGTTATGTATGCACTATTATTGTAACCTTGCACTATCAGTAATATACTTTTGCAGCAGCTTGTTTCAGATCCGAGATTCATTGTATGTTCTTATCTATTCTTGTTTATCTTAGTCCTTTGATCTTTATGCAGTGGCTCATGTGTAATCACTTGGAATTGAGTAATATGCTCCAATTTCCTATACACATGTAGTTTGTTGTTTTTTCCTTTATGTGAGATTTGATAAGAATATAAGTTCCTTGGCTTCCATGACATTTGGTGTGTCCTTTGTTGAATGTGCTTAATTATTCAGTACTTGATCTATATATTTGTGTAGGTAGCATTTTATTTAATTCAATTTTTTTCATATATTATTCAGAAACTAACTTGTTAAATTAATAAAACAAGTAGGAGAAGTAAATCAGATTACTGTTGTAGGATTTAGGTTGAGTAAATCAGAAATTTTCACACAAAATACGCAACACTTCCTCCACGTGTTACATGCTTCTCCCAAGTCCGATTGTAAATCAATATGTCATCGAAGAACACCAATACAAACTTCCTCAGCTTCCCACGAAATACTTGTTTCATGCATGACTCGAAATTTTTTGATGTGTTGGTCAGCACAAAGGGCATAACCAAGAACTCAAAGTGCCCATAGTGGCATCAGAACGTTGTCTTGGGGACATCATTATCCCTCACTCGAATCTGATGGTACCCCGACCACAAGTGAATCTTCAAGAAGAAATTATCTCCCCTCAACTCATCTATGCATGGGATGGGGTAGCGGTTCTTCAATGTCTTCTTGTTGAGGGCCCGGTAGTCTATGCACATGCATAGCGACCCATCCTTCTTCTTCACAAAAAAAAACTGATGAATAAAAAGGGTTGGAGTTAGGCCTAACGTGCCCAAGTGCCAATAGCTCATGGATGGCCCTCTCATCATCATCCCAGTATGCCTTGGAATGTCATTAAGGGGTGGTTATCACGACTTTTACCCCTTGGTCCAACTCAATAGTGTGCTTGAATCCCTGGTTAGGTGGTTGACTAGGTGGTATATCTCCAAACACCACTAGGTACCTGTCAAGAATGGTTTGCATCTCCAAATGTGGTGGCTTGGATTTTCCCCCAGCCTCAGAAACTCTCAACTCCATAGCCCACTCAATGTCTCCATGCCTCAAATCAGCCTCCATATTGTGGGATGAATTCGTCTGTGGCGGATAGGAGTGCATACATCATAGCAACATTGGCTTGTCATCCGACCCTACAAAGTCCATATCCAGCTTCCTCCAATCCGTGGCACATCCACCACAAAGAAATGGTATTTCATGGATTAATTCCCCATTGTCACAGTTAAGGCGGGAACATAGCGTATGCACTACATGGTTCTGTCTCCCGGTACAAGGACTGAAAATCCCTCAAACTCCTCTATTGTGATTCCCCTCTTCTGCACCATCTAGGCATCAATGAAGTTGTGGGTAGCCCCACTTTCCACTAGAATTGAAACGCGATGCCCCTGAATAGTGCCCCTGATCCTCAGGGTCAAAACCTTAGGTACCCCACGCAGCGATGCGAGGACCCCTCTGGAAGGTTCAAAAGGAGCTCCCCCTATCAGTGGTGGTGGTGGTGGTTATGAAAATTCCTAGATATGGAATCCTATTGTAGCAACTGGAAAATATTCACCTAACTGTTGAATTTTCCTTAACAATTTATTTGCAGTTAACTACGACAAACACTGAATACATCACATTGTAACATTCACAAAATTAAACTGCAGAAAATAAGTGTTGAAACAAGATGTCACTTTGAAGAAACCATAGACACACGACACTGTTATTTTTGGACTAAGTCCCCGAAAAAACCCAATGCCGGAAAATCGGTGCAACATCTAAGGGTTTGATATTATTAAGTAATATTTTTTTACTACAATTCTTCAGATGCCCAAACTGGTAATCCTATACAGATATCTAACTAAACAAAGAGCTAGTGAAATAATCTCACTCCGTCACTAGAAGATTCGACATTGATCTGCACTGGAGATGATCCTATGCATTTTGTATGCACAGTACTATGTCACACTTGTGCAGTCACTGTGTCACTGCTGCTAGGACTGCGCTTCACCTCCTTTGATCTCTCTACCAACTGGAAAATTCAGCCCACCGGCCTCCTGGTCTCACACTGCGACTCAAGCACTAGATCTTGACTATCTCACAGAAGAAATAAAGACTCCCTCTAAAGATCTATGCAACCTTTTCTTGGCCTCTACATTGTTGGCTCTCTGCTACCTCTCTGGACTGCTCTATACCCTCTCTTCCTTGAACTCTCTATTTCAAGAAATAACTCCCTAAAGGTTTTTGGGTCGGCAACCTTCACAGATCAGGGGCATACCATTCAAGAAGGACTCACTTAACCTATCTTTTATGCTGAAAACTAGATTTAAACAATTGCGGAACTTACCCGAAAGTCCTACGTTTGACGTAAATCCCGCAAGTTTCAAACCCCCAGCAACTCCTCGTGCTTCGTAACCTGGAAATCAAGAAAGAACGAAAAACGAAACACTAGTTGTACAACATATATTGTTCCTATATGTCAATATAATTCATGTATAATATCATATAAGAAATATTGAATGTTTAACTAACAATCTTCACACATATATAGACGTGAATATTCGCAAACAAGATGGTTCTTCTTTATTATAAATGGAATGTACAAGAATAGTAAGTAGAGAGATCACCTGAATCCTTCCACAGCCTTCAAGTAGACCGTCCTCTAGATCCGTCCAGCCCTCACCTCGCTAGGATTCTTCCAAGATGTGTGCACACGAGATGTCATATAAGATGATGATCATCTTCAAGGAAACAAGGGTTTTCTGAATATACTTGGGAAGTGCAGGGGGCATGGGAACATCAGACTTGAAATAGGGATCCAATAGAGTATAATATCTATAATTTTCTCTCTCCCTTAGGCCATACACATGAGGGGATTTTATACTCCCTCAAAGTAGTTTCAGCAGTTGGAAACAGTTGGGCCACGGGCTGGGGTGGTTGAATTACGGGAATAACCATCACCCTACCACGAATATATATATATATATATATATATATAATGATTTAAATGGCATACGTGGAAAAGTATGAACGAACTCACGTATATACGCGAAAAATTCTAGGCATAATTGCGTATGGGAATTTTAACACTGTTTTTTATGAATTTGTTCAAGTCTGGAAGGAAAGGGTGCCTAGGGCCAAAGAGACAAAAATTATTCACATGAGGGTGAAAAATGATGCTATTACAGATGCCCCCTAATATATGAGGTCAGAAGGGGTACATGATGGCCTAAATATATTATGTACATAGAAAGAACCTTGCAAAGACAAGAGAGGACGTCACCAGATTTCAGACTGTCAAAAAACCAATGAAAGAAGTCAGAGAGTCAACTCATGTCTGAGGCGGGCATCCCCATGCTCAATGAAAGAAAAACATGTCTATAGATCCAAAATGTATACAAGTATAACTGAACTCGAAAGTACATAGTGAATCATCTTAGCACTGCCCGGAAGTACAAGTCGAAAATCAAGTGCAAGTATCACATATAGAATACTGATCAATGATGCTGTTGTAGATATTTGATCACTCAAGTAACTGAATCTCCAGGTACCAAATCATAAGGGGTGGAAAACATGGTACAATCACGCAACTCGGGGGCCAACATATAAGATGTTTTTGTACTGAAACTGCAATATATAAGAGTGGATGGTGTCACTGGTAGAAGCTGGATGAAATGTCAACAGTGAACCGAAGCATGCTGAAGCAAACCCGAGGTCTTCACCGATCACTATGGCACAATTCTACACAATGGGAATGAATGAGTTGAAGTCGACCATGTGAGAAATCATTTGATTACAGGTCAATAATGTAAACCGTTAACAAACGCGAGACAACCCACCGATAATGATAATGAGTGTCAAGGTGCCCTAGTACAATCCAACAAGTGCGAATAAATGATTTGAAGTCGAACACTTGTAAGAATCTATCAATCAAGAGGAAATAATGAATCCTCACTGTCGATAACGAAGAGTCTGCCACTAATGATACTCACAAAAAGATTCTAGACCTTATTCCCAGAGCAATGAGTCGGAATCGATGGGCAAATATTTGCTAGAAGGAAGGCATTGAGGCATCCCACATCAGTCCAGCGCGAGTGTAGACCGCATGCCAAGATTTGGAAGGAATTGGACGAAGTAGAGTGAAGGAACCAACTCGAAGTACATTTCCGACATGTACAAGATGAAGCTAGCACATGGAAGAAACCATCTCAACCAACCAATAATGAAAGCTGACAAAGAGGCAAGATATCCACTGCTAGGGTCAAATGGAAATCAAGGTACTGCATAAATCCCAAGTGTGATAATGAATGCTGACGTCGAACACAAGGAAAACCACTCAGTCAAAGACCCATAATGATGATCAAATTCTGAGCACAAGGACACATATCAATGATGTAAATAGGGCTAGGGTGCGGCTCTAGGTTTACTCTCAGAGAAATATGTCGTAGTCGATAAGAGACAAACCCGCCAGCAAGAAGTCAATGGAGACCTTCTCAAACCAGCACGAGCGTAGGACCAAACATCTGATGTGATAGTACAAGATACTGACAAAACCAGGAAGGCCTGAATAATAAGTCAAGAGACACCGTAGAATGGCTGACTCGGGGTTAACTTCCCTTGAACAAAAGCATGACACATGATGACCATGGCATAAAATAATGACACTATATAAGTTTGTTATGCAGGAGGCAAAAACAAACTCTTCATATGATTGGAAGAGATAACCAACAGGGGGAGAACTAACTCATGAAAACAAGGCTATGGCGTCTCCTAGGTCAAAACTAAAACCATCCCAAATGAGGAAAATAAATAATGTTATGTGCTGTGTTCAAGGGCGACAAACTGATACTGTAACTACCATCAAAATATGAAGTAACATCCCGTTCCCGCTCTTGTTAAACATATTTGATTTTTTTGTCTTTTTAATATAATAATCTTGAAAAAGAATAAAATAATGCTATGGTACAATGGATAGAACGAGTATCAAGAAACAGATGCACTAGTTCCTAGGATAGGAACAATCCTATGCAAAATGCAAGGTGGCAGAAACTGGTAAGCGATACTCAAAGGAGTGTTCCATCCATGGGTAACAAGGGTGTCAAGTTGTGATAGCTAAGTGCTTTGCAATAGATAAATTCGTGCAGAGAGTCAAGGTCAAAAGATGATTAAACATCGAGTCCAAATGAAGCCAGCTAAAGGCCAAGATAAACAAGTAGTCAACATGCAATGCAGTAATGCAACTGAAAAACCCCAGTGAGCCTGTAGGGTAATAGCCAGAAAAAGGATAATGAAGAAGGAGAAGAATGAAGCTTCAACATATAAGTCATGGCGGGACTAAAGATGACTCCCGAGCCTACATAAAGTGCAGCATGGGCAACAAGTGCTAGCGAGAAACTAACTAGGAAGCCCATGTAAAGGAAGGCTCTACCACCAAGTCATGATTAAATAATCGACGAGTGAAATGGGTTGAATACTCATGACATGATGGGATCGACCCTATGGCAAGTGATCAGAATGGAGGCTAGAATGTAGAAATGCAATGGAAAGTGGAGTACCTAACCTATATTCCAGTGTAGATCACATACCTGCCATGATAGGTCAGCGGTCATGGTTTCGAAAACCGGAAAAAATCCCAAAGTCAACAAAATGTACCTAAAAATATACCCATCCCAAAACTTCCAAGAAACAAAGTTATGCAGCGTAATACAGATGTGAAAATGAAGCATAATGAATTTTTGCAAAAAAAAATCAATTTATGGGCATAAATACACATTTTACCTCACATTTGGTTCATTTTTACCTTGCTGAATTAGAGAAAATAGCTCTGGAGAAAAAACCTCTTTCCTCAAATCAGGAGAAAACAGCCGTCAAACTTCGCTGAATAAGTCAAGTAAGCCTTAACTTCATCTTTGTGATTAATTTCATTCATTTATAGATTAAAAATTTTGAGTTTTCACCGTGGAAATGATTTGTTTTGATTTATCATTCTATGCATACGTGGGTTCATGTGGATGAACCCACGTATGATACGCAACTGTCCAAAAGGGAAGTCGCGTATGCACAAACCGTGATTGCAAAAAATGAACCTAATGATGAAATTAATGATTTTTGTAGGATGACTATATCTTGGAGAGAACGTGAGCACAGTGCCATTGATCAAGAGGTCATGGGAGACCAAAATTTGCTCAATATCCTTCGAAATTGTGGTTTACTCAAATTCTTCAAAATGCCAAATATGAAAAGTAACGTCCAGTTACTTGAAATGCTAGTAAATCATTGGGAGCCGGAGGAGGATTGTTTCATGATTGATCAAATACCTATACACATAGAGGTGGAAGATATTTATTTTATTACTGGACTCTCTCGAAGAGGAGATCCGGTAGATTTACATGGAAAGCCTGTGGGAGGGCTTACAGTGGAAGACTATGTCCACGTCTATTGTGTAGAGGGGTCTCAAAAATTAGGGACTCAAATTGCGATCAAAGATTTAGCAGAGCTAGATATGAAATTCTCCTCTTTACCATTGGCAGGGTGGCAGGATCTGCTTCCTTGCACCAGGCATCGACGACACAGATGAGTATAACTGTGGAATGTTTAGTGCATCTCTTTGATTGGTGTACAGCTCTGCTGACCAATATGAAGAAACAACTGACCTCCATCCAAAAAGCTAAAACAAAGCATTTCGGGTATGGAACCATCTTGATGACATTCTTCTTTGAGAAGATTCCTGGGCTTCAACCCAAAGTGATCTCATCCATCAGTAGCCCTAGATACCCAAAAATAGCCTGATGGGCTGATCTGATGAAGAGACTGGGGGGAAGTGAAGTTCCTCGAACGACATGGGATGATGAGTTCTTCCAATGGTGGGAAAAACAGATTATTGCAGTGGATGACTATCCTTATGCTGGGATGGATTTCCGCGGTGATCCAAACTTGGTCCTTCCACTTGGCACAACATGGGGTGCGATTGGTAAGACTGCAATATTTGATTGATTTTTTTTTTTTCAATATATGTGAAAAAAGGAAAAAAACAAGTCTTTGATTGGATTCCAAATGACTTACAAAATTATATGACCATGACACAGATATGGGACCAATTCGTCCTGAAGGATACCCACGGCACAAACGTCGCAGAGGTGAAGCGGATGCTGAAAACCCTGGTAGGAATATACACGTCGTTCAGAGAAACTTGGAGAGTTTGACTCGCCAAGTGCATATGTCTGCAGTAGAAGACTTACCAGAGGCTATCCAGAGATGGGTAGTCGGGGTACCACGAGACTGGGTGTGATTATTTCGCCATGTGACTACTGCAATCGTGTTCTATAGGAACACGAATGTTGGACAGGGATCATAGATTTTGTTGGATAACTATATTATATTTTTGACACTGAACATGATTAGGCATAAGCCCTAATTTTGTAGGACAGATGGGTCCAAATTTTTGTATAGTTTTTTTACATTCTGATGATATATACAAATATACAACGGTTTATGATGCGATGAAACAAATGTGTGAAAATGTATGATGATTTTGATGAGTTGATTTAAAGTATTAAATGAATAATATGCCAGTCAATTTCTTGATTAGCAAATGAATCTGCCATGTGATTGTTAGCTCGAGAAATGTGAATAAACATTATGAATTGAAATGATCTTTGCAATAAACGTACCCTTAAAAACAATCAAAACAAGAAAGGATTCCGGACCCGATATATATTGTTCAATTGTGACACCACCAACTGGGAGTCCAAGAATACTACCAACGAATCAACACCCGAAGATATTGCTTTTGAAAGTAGATAAATGACTACAGTGTATTCTGCTACGTTATTGGAAGCAACACCAATGCAAACCCCTCTTGAAACTAACAGTTGACCAGATGGATAATAAAGTACCCAAGCCGCCAAAGCTAAGTTTCGGGTGTGCCTACTAGCACCATCGATGAAACCATAATGACTCATGATATCCAATACAACCTGCCAAAGCAGATAAAAAATCATCACCATAACCTCATAGACTGAAAACTCATATATGTACAAAAACAAAAATAAAAATATATACAAAAAGCAAGATGCCAGGCCAAGGCCTAGGCATAATACCTTTTCAAATAGAGCCCATTTCTGGGCTTCGCCAGCTCATTTCCCTCAAAATCAACCAAGGTATAAGCTCCTTTTTTAAGGACCTTTTTAACGATGAAGGGGCCATACCACATAGACTTGAATTTACCTGCCCCCAGGGCATAAACCAGAACAAGGTCACCTTCGGAGAAAACTCTAGGTTTAACTGCTTTATCGTACTGAACTTGGACCGTTTCTTATGGGCTTCGTTCAACGTGGCGGCATCTCAACGTTGCTCATCAAGATGTTCCAGATGAAGGAGGCATTCTTCAAGACTCGAAGTGTCAAGAAGAATTTCTACAGCCAACTTAAGAGAAGGAATCTCACACTCAATGGGAAATATTGATTCCAACCCGTAAACTAGTTGAAACGGAGTAAAACCATTTGCAGTCTTGACTGACATCCGGTATGCCCAAAATGCAGGATACAACATAATGTGCCAGTTAGATCTAGCATTATCAATTGTCCGTTGAAAAATGGTCTTCAAGGATTTGTTCACGACTTCCACCTACCCATTTGCTTGAGGACAATAAGGAGATGAATGCTCTTGCCGGAAACCCAATTTGAGAGCTAACTCAGCCATCATGTTGTTCTGAAAATGACTGCCATGATTAGTGACAATCTCTTTACGAATACCAAAACGAGCAATAACTTGATTGAAGAGAAAAAGAGCTGCCATCTCACCGTCATTCCCAAAAGTAGGCATAGCCTCAACCCACTTTGTGAAGTAGTCTGCTGCTACAATAATATACTTGTTACCTTTAGCCGAAGGCAGGCTACAAGTAGTATAATCAATAACCCACTTTGTAAAAGGACCGACAGTGATAACTGGGAAGAGCAGAGCTAGCTGCGCGTGCATCTTTCGAGTATATACTTGACACGGATGACACCGTTTGACCGACTCAATACAATCTTTGAAAATCGAAGGCCAAAAGTATCCAACACGTAAGATCTTTTGGGCTGTAGCAAGCCCAAATAAATGACCACCACAAGCTCCACTGTGGCAATCATTCAACATAACTTCAGCTTCTTCGAGAGTTAAGCAACGTCTTAGGATCAAATTGACCCCCTGACGGTATAAAGTATCACCAATGATCAAGTAATTTTTAGCCAGGTGACGTAACTTACGGCGCTCATCTTTCAAAAAATTTAAAGGAAACTTCGCAGTCTGAAGATATACAATGAGATCCCCATACCAAGGATCTTGTGAAGAGATGAGAAAAATATGCTCATCCGAAAAGGATTCGTCATAAATTATATCCTCTCCATAGGGCAACTCATAAATTAATTCTGTGAAAACTAATGATTTCTTGGACTTGGCATACATAAACTCAAGATCAAATTCCTGCAAAATCACAATCCACCGATTGCACTTGCCCCCAATCACTCGCCTGCTGAGAACAAACTGAAATGGATTGACTGCTGCCAAAACATAAGTTTTTCGAAGAAGAATATAATGTTTGAGTCGCTGCACAGCATAGACAGCTGCTAAAGCGAGTTTTTCTATTATAGAATACCAAATTTCAAGTCCTACCAAGCCTCGGCTAAGGTAGTATATCACATGCTCAACAAGAGCATCATCCTCCTGAACCAGAACCATACCGATAGTAGATTCTGCTGTTGCGAGATACAAGAGGAAATCCCTGTTATAATCAGGTGGACTGAGGATAGGAGTGGAGGTCAATGCCTTTTTCAAAGCATCGAATGAGCGTTGAGCAAAGTCATCCCACAAAAATGGGACTCCTTTCTTTAATAATCTCATGAATCCTCTTGTAATCTCGGCATAATTTACAATAAATCTCCATAGAAAATTAGCTTTTCCTTATAGATGTTGAAGTTGACAAATGGATGACGGGGGAGGCAACCAAAGTATTGCCTCAAACTTGAAGGGATCTACCTGAATCCCTTGCATAGACACAATAAACCCCAACAACTGACCAGATGTGACCACGAAAACGCACTTGTTCAGATTCAAACTTATCTTATAAAAATGACATCGTTCAAATACTTGACAGAGGTGAGAAGGATGATCAATTCTCTTGCGAGAACGAGCAACTAGATCATCCAAGTATGCCTCGATAATATGTTTGATGTCATGGAAGGCATATGACATGGCCCGTTGAAACGTGGCTCCAGCATTTTTAAGGCCGAAAGGCATTTTTTTGTAAGCAAAGGTACCCCAGGGACAAATAAAAGCAATCTTATGCTGATCTTTAGGACGGATAGTAATTTTATTATATCCAAAAAAACCATCCATGAAGGAGAAAATTGCATTGCCCACACACTCATCGATAATCTGATCTATGAATGGTGTGGGGTAGTTATCTTTCAGACATGCTTTATTAAGATCTCTGAAATCAATGCAAACATGAATTGTTCCTTGTTTTTTGTCCACCGGGACTGGATTTGAAACCCATTTAGTCAAAGGAACAGGGAAAATGAATCCCGCCTTAAGCAGCTTTTCTACCTCACCTTTGATAGCTGCAACCTTCCTAGGGTTGACCGGACGAAGCTTTTTCCTCACAGGCTTAGCATTCTCATAGATCTTGATCTCATGCTAGACAATAGAGGGATTTATACCAGGCATTTCTTCATAAGACCAAGCAAACACATCCCTAAACTCTTTAAAGAGATTGGTGTAAATTTGAATCTCTTTAGGGGAACATTCAGCTTCAATGAAAACATTCTCGATAACGTTGAGATTCCTGGAGATGTTCACTGGGATAGTCAGAGAAATCACAGCCATTTTCCCTTCAGCAAATACCTGTGTTGGTGCTAAAGGGTTCAGGACTGGGTGAACAGGTCCAGAAGACTGAGGACTTGGAAAACTTGACTCAACTTTGTTCAAGTCTAGTAGAAAGTAAGACCGATGATGCAAATCATCCCACAGTCTATCTACACCAATCATAGCTTCCAGGATAGCCTCTTCATATGGAAGAGTGGTATCTAGGAAATCTTGGGCGGAAGAAGAATTAAGTGTCCAAGCCAGTTCCACATCTCCATCCAATTCATTTGGTGAAATAGAAACGGGAATGGATTTTGCATAATCAACAATGGATTTATAAGCAATCTATGCTGCAGAGATCGGAAATGCCATTCCACCCACTTGACCTTCTGCTAATGTGGAAGTAGGGGAAGGTAAGGTCCAAGGATCTGAAAAATATTGAGTTCGCAAGAACTCTCTTCGAATAGGAGCCCTGGAGGATGAAATTGCATTTATATGAACGTGTTGCACTCCTATACCAATAGGTGTCATATTTCATGATTGACTTGATGAACTATGCAATATGTTCATAACCTTTTCTTGTTGCAAAGGTTTTCCATATTCTCAAAAAATCAAAAAAATTTAAAAATGTAAAGAGGGTATACCCTAAAAGAAAAATCAAAGGGTGAAAAAATAAAAATGGCCAAAAAAGTGAAAGAAAATGAACCCCACCAAAAGAAAGGCCAAGGAAAGTGTGCAAGTCTAAATGCCACTACTTTTTTCTCTTATGTAAATAAACAAATTGTGTGCAACTTGTATCTTATGCCACAATTTATGAACAGTCAAACAGTTTAAGCTTGGCTAGTTCATATTTCAATTTTATGTTTTAGAGATAGAGAATAAAATCTGACCAAACTGTTTAATCTTGGCAGATAAGTAGATAGGTAGAGTAAATAAAAGGAGCTCAACAGTTTAATCTAAGCCCTTGGATGTAATAAGGTTAGAACTAGATAGATTTCCATATGTAAAAGAAAAAGTGTGATAAGGGTTTGCCAGTCTAAGTGCACCCTAATAAAGAAGAAAAAATGGTAGGGTAAAGTAGGTAGGGTAGGTAGATGGTGTTGCTGAATTACATATGATGAATGATGGCTTTAGATGGTTAAAATTTTAACTTTCATCACAAGTGCAAAGGCAGATAATACACTGGAAGAATTGCAAGCAAGGCAAAATCATATTATTAACTTCCTCTTTCATTTTTTCCTAAATATTTCACTAATTTCCCTAAGTGCTAAGGTATTTGAAGATTAGAGGGGCTCAAGGCATTTCCTTGACTTTTGGAGGGACCGAACCCTCGGCCCAATAATTGGAAAGACCTAAGTACTTGAAATCATCCATCATAACATTCATTCACCTCTCAAAAATCTTTTCCTAAGTAAAATCCCATTTTACTTAGAAAAATCATGCAATATTTCATAAAAAACCCTCAAAATCACTTTTTATAAGTCTAAGTGACGAAGTTATTATAATGCAATTTGCTTTTAAAACCTCACTTTCTTAGTTATATTAATGTATTTTGAGTTTACATTGTCCCCTTGTCATATTAACTATAATTTATATATTAACTCCCTATAAAAGTCACCTTCTCCTATTATAAATAACTCTTTTTATATAATATCCCTAAGAACCCATGTATTACAGCTTTAGCCAAAGTATTTAATCCTCACTTGTTCAAATAAAAAACCCACTTTATACCCCTTTGGCTAAAAAATATCTTTATTTTATTTCCGCCCCCTATGGTAAGTAAATCGCTTTGATTTAATTACTATATAATAAAAAATATATGGAAAAACTTTTAAACATATTTATATGTGTTTAAAACAAAAAATAACCCGAAGGTTAGTTTTAAACTAAAACTTCGAAGAAATAATCCTTCCTTCGCGTAATTTTATCCCCCGACTCCCTTTACCCAAGATTAAACCCTTAAACTGTTAATTTTGGTTAAACCCTGGTTTAAAACCGTTCCCGATCACTTTTCCGCCATATAAAGGAATTAATTAATCCTCATGATTAATTAACAACGTAACCCCGCCAATCAAATTCCCCCCGATAAGATTAATTAACGTTTAATTACGTCGGGCCCGCGCTATTAAAACCCCGTCATCTCCCTGTCCCGTCAACCGTTCGTTCAACCCGTCCAAGATCTACGGCTATTATCCATATCACTAGCCATCCGCGTACGAACGATAACGTGTGATGGACTGGCGGTTTTCTAAACAGTACCATGCCACGCGTCAATCATTGTATGGAATCGCTACCCCTCCACCCAAAACCACCCTTCACCAAAAGCGATGCGATAGAAACCGCTTACCACCTTCCTCCCGTGACTCATCCTCCGTACCTGCTGACGTCATTCCAATAAAATAATAAAAAATCCGTCACCCTTTGGACTTTGTGAATAAAACAATTTTTCCCACGTCATTCTCATTATTCTGTGAACGACCAAAGTCCCATGCAGAGAATTTCAAAAACAAACTGTCAAGCGCCATTAACTGTATTTTGCTGAAGACTATTGCATACCAGTAATCCAGAGTTCGTCCGCCATAGCTTGTACCTGTTTAAACATTGTTCATCTCCAAAAAAATAGGTATTTACCCCAATCCCCGTTGAAACTCTATGAAATCATAGCTTTAGTTTTAAATTCCGCACGAAATACAGAGACATAGTTCAATTTGGTTTTTTTTTCAATCCCCAGAATTGTAAATTGCATCCCCAAAGCCTGTAATTGTACCTGCTTTTCCGTCAAAAACCCCGAATTTCCATTTCTGAATCCACAAGAACCAGAAATGGAAGTTCCTATAGCTCTGAATGTCGTGCCCCTCAATGCCCCTCACAAGGATTTGGATTATTTTCCTTTAGCCGATATGGATTTTCAAATTAAAGACCTGCTTCTCAGTGAGAATCCTCTTCGAATATTTTGCCGCTGCAGAGACAATTTTTTGAATGGTTCTGACATCTTTAGACTTTGGGAATCCAATCTTCCCATGTACCTTCTCCCATCAGTTCATATTTTTCCTGAAATCATCCATTATTGCTATGCAAACTATGATCTTAACCAAAGAGCAGTCTTATCCCCAAGTCAAAATTTCCTTTTCCCAATTACTGCTCAGTCTATAAATGAAATGCTACAATTTCAACCTGGTCAAGCCCTCACTCCCGTGTCCATGGCTGAATTACTTGAGAAATCTACCAATTTATCCCATGAAGAGTTAAACCGCCTGTGCCAAACCTTCATGTTACCAGAACATCAGCCTAAAAGCCCTCCCCCTTATGGTTATACTTTTTTCACTGAGGAAGGTAGACTTATTCTGAACATGATATCTTTCATAATGGGTTTTAATACTAGTGAGTATTTTGATCAATTAACCCTAGTATTGCTATCTATTTCTACCCCTGGACAACCTCCTGCTGTCAAGTACGACTTTGCATCAGTTCATGAGATTTGGAAATGAGAGAGTTTTCAAGTACTCTTCTGTCATATATCACCTCATGATTTACTTTCAATCAGAGAGTTTCCCTTTTTATGTTAAGAAACTTGATGCCAAAGGGAATCCTAGGTCAGTCATCTTTTGGTCTGCTATTACTCACAATTCCCTTGATACTCCTTATTCCTATAATGAGTTTGTTGACCTTTTTGTCCATCCTGCAACCACCTTGTTGACAGGAGTCTCTCCTCCTAGGGTTAACAATGAAATCAAGAAAATCCTTCAGCTTTCAAACCAATACAAGATAGGTGACTGGTACTTATATCAAAACCATACCGAGATCAGAATATATGGATGTGAATTATGCCCATTCAAATTGCCAAAATATGTCTGAATGAGACTCTTTTCCTTAGAGTATTTTAGGCAGATGATCAACTCAGATATAGTACATTTCTACAATGCAAAGAAAAAGGCTCAACTCAGGATCAAGAGCCAATTAGGTCCCTTTATTTCTAACTCTAGGGAAGCTGGAAAGGAAGCTGAAAGAATTTTAGAAGACTATCTCAGACTACAAAAGAGTTTCTACTGGGTGCCTTATGATCCAAACAACTTTATCTGTGATAGAAGAATGAAAAATAAACTATCACCATACATCCATCAAAGAATCCCAGAAATAGAACAATATGCCAATATGGATGAATGGGTGGAAGGGACATTGGTTGAAAAAGATAGTGAGCAGGTCAATGTTGAAAATGTGATGAAAGATCTTGAAAAGATACTTAACCTAGACTCTTTTGAACAGGTACAGATACTAGGATCTTCTTCAGCATGGAATTTACAACGAAAATTGCAGGAGATTAGTACAGTGGCAGTAGAATCTAAAGGAAAAGAAAAAGAGCCTGATATACAAGTAATTGAAAATTTCACAATGACAGAACAGCCTCAGATTTCTAAAGGACAGGAGTAAGAACAGATTCCTCCTACTCAAATCAATGAGCCAGAAATTTCAATTTTACAAACTCCCCTGAATGTAGAAAAGGGAAAAAAGAGACAGGCTGAAGCAGCTACTCCTATTGGTGGCTCCTCTGAACAGCAAGGTGTTAAAAGGCAGAAGTTAACTCCTCTTCCAGAAATTGAATCATTTCAGGAAATCCCTGATAGCTAGGGAAGAGAAGACCGTCAGCAAACAGGTACAGGTAGTGGGACATCCACTAATTTTCAAAGAAATGAACTACAGAGGCAACAAAGTGCAAAGATATCTTCTTTCAAACCTCCAGTAAAAGATGCCTGGGACATCAAAAGAACATTCATCAATATAAAGGCCAGGAACGATCCACTTAGACTTCAAGTGTACAACCAATATTTGAAGATGGCTCCGAAAAATCAAGAAAGATTGATGTCAGCCTATGACATCCAACAGGGTAAGATGATAATGAGCCACTTCAAGCCTAAGGTGCAGCAGCCTCAGACAGCTGCAGATTACATTAGAACTAATTTTTAAGTCTTATCAAAGGATATCCATCCTTTAGATCAAATTGAGCTACACAAGCAAACAGGTGAGATGATTTATTCTACTTTGACGGATAAATCAATGATGGCCCATAAGTTGCAGGATTCTTTAGATAACACTAATACACAGTTGCAGCTTGAAAAAGCTTCCTCCTAGGCTAAGGATAATAGAATCAAAACTTTGGAGGAAATAATCATTGGTTTGGGTCATAATCCTAAAGATGTGAAAGGTATTGAAGCTTTGATCAAGAGAAAAGATGATGATATTGCAGCTCTGAGAAAACAATTAAAGTTACCGGCCTCAAGACATCCACAGACTGCAGAAATCATCAAACAAAATTCTGAGGAAGAACTAATGGATTTTCTCTTAAAATTGAATGAGCAACTTAATGCAACTGAAAAAGAGCTTGAGATTGCATTAAAAGATAAGCAGGCGAATATTCCAGTATCTACAGCAGGAGTAGTGACAGGTACAACAACAACAGGTCAGCCAACAGAATTGTCACAAGGCAACACTGCAAATTTGAACACTGATGAATTAACAAAGTCAATGGAAGAAATGAAACTTTATGCCATAGAGCTCTACAAAACAAAGGAACAATTGGCCACTCTAGAACACAAATATGATCTTTCAAAAACGAGTGTTGCTGATAAAACAAGAGAAGTGAACAGATTAGAAAAAACAGTTAAGGCATTGGAAAAGGATCTCACATTAGAGAAACCTTTAAAGGAAATAAATGAAATTCTTTGGGATAACATCATTCAATCAATAAAGGATGTATGGTCCTCAATTCAAATAATGTATGAACAGAATGACTTAGTTAAATTGGCTTTAGATGAGATTGAGAGAGCGAAAGAAGAGTTGGGAAATATGCCAGAAGAAGCCAATATACTTATACATTTTTTGAATACTCAGAATAAGTAGCAACTTGAAGAATTTGGTATTCAGGACAGAATAGGAACAATCTCGGAAATAAAAACAGTTTTTACCAAAAGAACTCTAGTACATAATTTAGAATGAAGGTGCTCAGATATGCAAGAAGAAATCATTGCCTTTAGAGAAAGATTGAATATTTTGTTAAATAAAGGATTGCCCAGTCCTATAGTTGCAGAAGATAAGCTAATGGACCTTGATAGTTATGTTGAAAAATTGGACAAATATGCTGACAATCAGGCCAGTTCTTCAACCAGTTCATCAACAGCAACATTGCCTATAGGAAAAAACCTTCATGACAGATTAGAAAATCTATTTTATCTTGAACATGAAGTAAAGCATCTATTCCCAGTTCAGCCTACTTTCTACAGATATACTGAGGCTGATGAAACTCAGAAACTTCAAAGGACCAGAATACCCGAGCCTCAATGGTGGGAGGAAATGTTGGAACTTTTGTAAAAATTATTCTTACCTAGATTTTTGATCATGTACTACAGTTAGTCATGATAAAGAAAGATAAAAGGATGAATAAGGGTCAAAGTGTATCAGAGCAGTCAAAGAGTATCAGTTAAATGGACCAGCCAACACAGAATTACTGAAGAGGAAATCAATGAGTCAAAGCATAGGGCCTGCCTCCAGCACATTCTCAAAAGAAGGAAACAACACAACATCAGTTATCATTCTTTCTTATCTACGAGACCATCTGTCTCTATTTTGTTGTAATTTACTTATGAGTCATCCTAGATAATATCTCAAGTTGTTATGAGATATTTTTTGTAAATTTTTGTATAAATACTCCCTCAATCAGAGTATTGAGGGTGGATTCATATTCTTTGCTGTAACATTGAAAATTTTGGAATAAAATTCTATTGGAGAATTTTTTTGTGGCTAAGCTGGATGATGAATTGAAGCGAAAGACTTTTTATAGGATTCATGTGTCAGACTACAGATCAATAAGTTTATCTTTCTGTTGTGTTTTAAAGTCGTTATATCTGTTTATTATATCATTGTGTTTCATTTCTGAATAATTAATGAAAAGGAGTAAATCAGAAATTACTTAAGTGTAATATGATTTTAATTATTTTTATTCTAAATGTTTTCTTCTAAACTGGTTTAACCAAGGAATTCTTAATTGCTCCTGTTTTACTAGTTTAAGCATTTTGGTTATTTAATAAAGAATACTTAATTGCTCTTTGTTAATAATCACTCAATTTTCCCGCTTATGAATGTGTTGAAAGATTCTTAATTTCCTTTCATCCATTTAAATCCATTCCATTCACTTTAGATCTAAAATTGTTCTCTGTTTGATTATCTTGCCCTGTAAAACCATCTTTTGTCTAGAAACTTAATCCAGTGAAGCCATCTTTTTGACTCCATAGCCCAATGGACTAAACTTCTCAATTTTTCCCTCTGCTATCGAATTCCACCACCCAAATTTAAACAAAACCCCTGAACTTTAAAACTAGCCTAATATCTTCTAAAAACAAAGCTAAATTATATAGAGAGAGCCCTCTCTGGGTACAGATTGGCTAGATTTTGTACCTAAAATATTGGTTTGTGGTTACCTCGGACCCCTTTCCTCTTTTCTACAACTTCAAGGAAAATCTAAGTGATAACATAGTGGCGACTCCGCTGGGGATATGAATAATTTTATTTTTACTATTGTTTATTTTATAAACTATAGACAGAGCCTGAAGTTAGCCAGGTAGCCTTTGAAATTTCTCTTGCTTTGCAATTGCAAAAGTAAATAAATGTTGCTTCAGTCTATCTCTGGTCTAGTTTATGGATTGAACATTTGGTTTCAAATACTTGATCAGTTCCTCTTGTCAAATAAGTCTTTAAGAAATTTTAAATCTCATATCTAAAGCCTCTTAAAGAAATCATAGAATTTGTTTTGAAAATTCATAAAAAAACAAAATAATCATAAAATACTCAAAATTTGGTTTCCTGAAGAACTAACTTTTTCTTCAAAATCATTTTATAGGTTTAGATCTGATCTATGATGGTGGACAGGGATCAGACACACAAAGGTTAAAATCATCCACCTAGCGACTCCAAAATCAATTTCACTACTAAGACTCCGCTGGAGGAATGAACCTGGAAGAACAATATGGAAAGATCAGGCTTTCAACTTGGATCTTAATCCAAGACATTATGTTATTTCTCGTTAAGATTCAATATGTATTGTGTTTTATATAAATATATAACTTGGTTGTACAGATAAAGTGGCTTTTCATTATGGCTGATTTTCAAGATGATCCAAAAATAAAATGAAGATATGCTCCCATGAGCAGAAATCACATACATGGATTTCCACGCAAATTACCAAAGGTAGATTGGGGTAGCAATTTGCCCAGATTTCAAGATGAAAATACTGATAATCCTTTGTTGCATCTCATTAAATTTCATATACACTCATCAAGATTTAAGGGTGATTGGCATGAAGATTGCCTCATGAAGATATTTATGGCATCCTTAGAAGGAAAAGAAAGGGAATGGTATGAAGCTCTCAAACCTGCAAGTTTGTTTTCTCTAAAAGATTTTCATAAGGTATTTTATGAGCATTACAAAAAAGATTTTTCGTCTTTATCATTAGCTGAAAATTGTTGTGATCAAGCTGAAGATCTTATACATTACCTTAAAAATATTGATGAAGATTTTGGAAATTGGTTTCCTGAAGATTTATTAGAAGAATTCCAAAACTTTCATTCTCAAGTTAAATGTCATAATAATCAAGAGGAGTTAAACAAAGATGAAATAAATCAAGAGATAAATCAAGATCCACAAAACTCCTTTGTATTAACAAATGATGTTTCATTTAATGTTTTGAATGGAGTTAAAGACAATAATCAACTTCATGATCAACTTTTAGATAAGGGAAAAAACAATTGTCATTTCAATCTAAGAATTCAGAGATTCCCACCCCCCCTCACCGAAGAAGAAATCAATTTGCTTCTAAACATGCAACCATCCTCAAAATATTTACATAATGAATAAATTGTTTCTACTTCTTCTAATGTTGATGAATGTACACAAGTTTTTATCCATGAAGGGACAGAAGAACAAGTTGATGCTCATGTTATTCTACCTTCGCAAAAAGGCCCATTACTTGATAGCACTCCTATTGAGAAAAATAATGACTTTCAAATATAATACAACCAATCTAATCAAGATGTATTGGGATTGTTGGAAGAGAAATATGCTGATCTAGTGCTTATAATTGATGGCATTCCTTTTTCTGAAGAAATTTTGCATAAATATGATCAGTATGATTTCCCAATTCAAGATAATTTCACAGAACAATCACTAGCTATTTTGAGGGATGAGATATTAGAACTTCAGCTTGATGAGTATTTTCTAAGGGATTTCTTTCTTCTTTTTAAATCAAGAAAATGTTCTCCTCAAATTAAAAAATGGCATCTTGATATAATTTCTGAAAATTTTGAAATTGAAATCAAAATTTTGCATTTTCAAATTCAGTCATACAATTTCCGAAATCCTAAAGAATTCTTTGAAAATCTTCCTTATCCTAAGCAAGAGGAAATTGTACTATCTTTTGACTTGCATATTGAGGATGATTATTCTTTCAAACACAAGACTGAGGAAATAGTTTCAAGGATTAATATTCAGAATACAACTGAGCAACTAGCCATTGAAGGCCTAGAAACACAAATCATACATTATGCTTTTAATGATCCTATAGCAAATTATATGGAGAATATTTTTACCTCAAATCTGCAAACATGTTTTATCTATGAGGATCAAATATATCAGCAATTGCCATTTCACATCTTATCGTTGATTATAAAGGCACATGATCATAATATACTTCCAATTTTGATCACAAGCAATCAAGTTATCCATTTATTTTTACAGCTACTTGATTGGCTTCATTGGCATTTTTGTATTACCTGATTCAATAAGATTTTTAGTAGATTGAGTAGGTAGATGAGTGCTAATAAGCTCAGGATTTTGAGCATTTTTCTTTTTTAGTTTTCAATTTTCAGCTAGTTTTTCATTAAGTTGGTTTGAAAAATTTTGTGTGTTGTTTTAAGTTTCAGATCAGATTTCAGGTTGCAGAAAAAGGACTATATTCAATTCAAGATTTCCAGCCACAGAAAATGCATGTTTGGGATTGGACCAAGGCAGAAGATTTCCAACTGGGAAACAAAGTTTTAAATTTTGAGTGGATAGTAACTTACTGGAGTTGATGTCCGAGGAGAAGGCCCTAAGCTTCAGAAGTATTACTGTCATACATACAATAAAGCAACAAGTAGAAGAAGATTCCATGGTTCAGTCAAAATCATTTTGAGGCATCTGACTTGCCGTTCTTGAATTTTCACCAGGAAAAGCCATCCCCAAGTGGAGCCAGTGTTAGACTCCTATACCAATAGGTGTCATATTTCATGATTGACTTGATGAACTATGCAATTTGTTCATACCTTTTCTTGTTGTAAAGGTTTTCCATCTTTTCAAAAAATCAAACAATAAAAAAAAATTAAAAATGTAAAGAGGGTATACCCTAAAAGAAAAATCAAAGGGTGAAAAAATAAAAATGGCCAAAAAAGTGAAAGAAAATGAATCCCAACAAAAGAAAGGCCAAGGAAAGTGTGCAAGTCTAAATGCCACTACTTTTTTCTCTAATGTAATAAACAAAATTGTGTGCAACTTGTATCTTATGCCACAGTTGATGAACATTCAAACAGTTTAAGCTTGGCTAGTTCATTTTTCAATTTTATGTTTTAGAGATAGAGAATAAAATCTAACCAAACAGTTTAACCTTGGCAGATAAGTAGATAGGTAGAGTGAATAAAAGGAGCTCAAGAGTTTAATCTGAGCCATTGGATGTAATAAGGTTAGAATTAGATAGATTTCCACATGTAAAAGAAAAGTGTGATAAGGGTTTGCCAGTCTAAGTGCACCCTAATAAAGAAGAGAAAATGGTAGGGTAAAGTAAGTAGGGTAGGTAGATGATGTTGCAGAATTACATGTGATGAATAATGGCTCTAAATGTGTTAATATTTACCTTCATCACAAGTGCAAAGGCAAACACTACACTGGAAAAAATTTCAAGCAAAAGCAAAGTCAAATTATTAACTTCCATTCTCATTTTTCCTTAAATATTTCACTAATTCCCCCTGAAGTATTAAGGTCTTTGAAAATTAAAGGGGCTCAGAGCATTTCTCAGACTTTTGGAGGGACCGGACCCTCGGCCCAATGATTTAAGAGCCTAAGTGCTTAGAATCATCCATAAACCATTCATTTAATTTCATAAACTCATTTCCTAAGTGTAAATTCCTACTTTACTTAGGAAAATACATAACATCACCTAAAAAACCCCTTTTTCATCTTTAGCCTAAGTTTGAATATATACGTGAAATGTTTTAACTTGGCGCTTTTCATTTCATAATCATATAAACTTTAACACATAGTATATAACTCCTAAATAAATATTCACCTTTTTCCCGTATTATTTTAATAATTCCCAATTAATATAATATCCCGCCCATTGGTTGAAAAATAACCATATAACTTTAATTAATTGGTTGAATTTCCAATTAAATAAACTCTGACGTATAAAGGAATTAATTAACTCTCCAGGTTAATTAATAACTTAATCTGCCAATAGAAACGCCCCTGATACAATTAATTCATAATAAATTACATTGGGCCCGCTATATTAAATCCCCGTCTTCTCGCCTTCCCGATGACCGTTCGATCAATCAATCCAAGATCAACGGTTATAATCCATATCGCTGGCTATCCTCGTCAAAATGATAATGCGCAATGGCCAAGCGGTTTTCTAAACAGTGTCGCGCCATCTGTCGTTCATCGTATGGAATCGCTCGCCCTCCGCCCGATACCACTTAGCTCCAAAAGCGGTGCGGTCGCGTACCGCTTACCGCCTCCCAGTAACAAAAAAACTTCACATCCTCAAGTCAGCGCCATCTTTCCACTGTTCATTCAAAGCTTACCCGCCAATATCAACCGTTTACCCGTTTAAACACAAACACCCTAGTGTTGCTCATTTTCGCCTAATTGTGCAGTAAAACCCTTTGTAACCCAGTTGCACCACCTGAAGCCTCTGTTAACCAATTCGTGCATGGTTTACCTCCCAAAAATCATTCTAGATTCACTCCACAAACCTCTCAACATCAAATGAAACCTTTTCGACCTCCCCTGCAAACCAATGCTTTCTTAACCATTTGTTTTGTTTTACAGGTGATCAGAATACCACATCCTTGGATAAACAGTGTTAATACTAGTCATAAGACTTGTTTACTCCAAGAGTGTTATCAAATCTATTCAAACAGAGATGGAAGATAAAACATACAGTTGAAATACAAGCAAAGGAAACAGGATATTAAACGATTTACTGTTGAAACAGACAGTAAAAACCTAAACTACACATTGAAAGTAAAAGGAAACAGTAAAGAACAGTTAAAGAGTATCAGGATTAAAGAGTATCAGGTTGAATATCAAGTCAATTAAATCAGCTAGCATGAAGATAAACAGTAGGGAAGACAGTTACAAAACAGAACATACAAGTTCATGACAAAGTCAAGACAGATAAAAAATAGAGCGGTAAAAAGTAAACAGTAAACAGTGAAAATAAACATGAAGATATTAAGGGTTAAAAAAATATGAAAAAAATTTCACCAGCCACAATGAATTTTATCCAAAGTGAAAGTAAAACAGTCAAAAGAACAAAAAAGTGAAAAGATGAAAAACACAACAAGAAGGAACATTTTTGCAGAAATTTCATGTTTAAGTCATTGTTTTGCAGAAACTTTTGTGATCAATCCAAGATGAATTTTGAAAAACTGAAGGAGTTTTATGTTCTTAAGAGGACCATCTACAAAAACCTCTCTCACGTTTCTAACAGCTATTATGGTTTTTGAAATATTAAACAATGTTGGAAAGCACTTTTTGCAGAAAATTCCAGTTAAGTCATCATTTTGCAGAGAGGATTGTGGCCAATAAAAAATACATCATAAAAAACTGAAGGAGGTTTTTGTTCCTAAGAGACCCATATACAAAAAATTATCTCACTTTTTGCACAGTGATTTCAGAATCAGAGATACATGCACATATTTAAAGGCTATTTTTCAAATTCTGTAAAACTTTGTTTTACACATATTTGTGCAGAGCCTATTGTGCACAGAGGGAGAGGATTTTTAGGAAAATGAAAGAGGTTTATCTCACCAACATATGTATCTACAATAACCTCTTTCAATTTTTACATATATATTACGGATTGAGAAATACAAAGATATCATTGGACCCCAAGTTTGCAGAATTGTTGGAGCAAAATGCACAAAGAAAGGAAGCAGTTAGTGACTTGGATGCCTCATCATCAACTAAGAGTTGGATAAAATTCGAATTCTCCTCTTTATAATCACCTATCCATAAGAAATAGTGCCAAATAGATGCATTAGTTTGAGTGTATTTTACTTAAGTTCTATTTATGTAAAATAGTTGGAGAGATTTGTGAACTAATCTTGATATTTTTTCAAGATATTTTAGTTTAGAATTTGTATAAATACTTCACTCTTAGAAGTATTTGGGTGTGGATTTTTTAGACTCTGCTGTAATATTGAATATTTTATAATAAAAGTGCTATTGGATAATTTTTTTGTGGCTAAGCTGGATGATGAATTGAAGCGAAATACTTTTTACAGGATTCATGTGTCAGACTACGGATCAATAAGTCATCCTTCCCTTGTGTTTAAAGTTTTTATATCTGTTTATTATATCACTATGTTTAATTTCTGAATGACTAATGAAAAGGAATAAATCAGAAGTTACTTAAGTGTAATCTGATTTCAATCATTGTTATTTTAAATGTTTTCTTCTAAACTGGTTCTAAACAGTGAATTCTTAATTGCTCCTATTTTTCTAGTTTAAACATTTTGATTATTTAATAAAGAATTCTTAATTTCTCTTTGTTAATAATCACTCAATTTTCCTTCTTATGAATATGTTGAAAGATTCTTAATTTCCTTTCATCCATTTCAAATCCATTCCATTCACTTTAAATCTAAAATTGTTCTCTGTTTGACTATCTTGCCCTGTAAAACCATCTTTTGTCTAGAAACTTAATCCAGTAAAGCCAACTTTTGACTCCATAGCCCAATGGCCTAAAATTACTCAATCTTGCCCTCAGCTATCAAATTCCACCACCCAAATTCAAACAAAACCCCTGAACTTTATAACTATCCTAATATCTTCTAAAAACAAAGCTAAATTTTACAGAGAGAGCCCTCTCTGGGTACAGATTGGCTAGATTATGTACCTAAAAGATTGGTTTGTGGTTACCTCGGACCCCTTTCCTCTTTTCTACAACTTCAAGGAAAATCTGGGTGATAACAGTACTGGTTTATGTAAGGCATGTTATTCATGCTCAAAATAAAATTATATTATTCATTTATTTACCAAAATAAAAACCAAATTTATTGTTGATGATTTATAACTCCATAAGTTTTCCAAGTCAGCCCTCCTATGATCATGTTGACCTGCCCAAGGAGACACCCATTCATCCTTCAAGAATCATATAAGTAGCTCATTCATCCTCCATCCAAAAGACACTTCAGATCATAAATATTACAATCATATCTTTGTTCTCTAGTGAAAGAAGACAATAAGATAAAGAGGCCAAAAAGAAGAAGAACAAGCCATCTGTTTTCCCTCACCCATGTGACTAAAACAGGTCGAGATCAATGTCATTTTCTATGTGTATTTTTTGAGGTGGAATATGAAGTTTCTGAGGTGAAGTGTGATATTTTTTGGTAGAGAAAGAGGCCCAAAAATCAACCCTACTATAGACATATACTTGACCTTGACCAATATCATTTGTAGACAATTTGTAGACATTTTGACTTGGAATTTTGTGGAGGGTTGACTTAGAACTTGTTTGAATATCATCTTGCTATCATGATCATCAATTTTCCTATGAATTTGATATCTCTTGTTGAATTGATTCTATAAGGAAAGATTTTTTTTGTTTTTACCTCGAGTGGGTTTTCCCAGGATAAACATTTTGTTGATTTTGTGCATTGTGATCTCTAATTTTCTTATTCTTGTATGGTTGAATTTCTGAAGTATAATTTATTGATGAATAATTTGTAAATGATAAAAGAAGATATATAATCATCAAAAGTAATCATCAATGTTCGGAAATAAGTGATAGTATATATTTCACTTGATTTTTCAACAATTAGTTGAGTCATTAGTCAAATTAAAAGCTTTGATTGTAGGTATGTATCACATGAAGACTAGTCAAGTATGTCCCACTATCTTGGAGGTTTAATTGTAAATGGTGTTATATTTTATTGATCTTTCTTGAAGGTGGAGGTTACTAACTTGAGTGTTGAGTACACTATATATTAGTTTTTAACTTTCGGCAAAGTTAAAGATATATAAGATTTTATTTTTTTTGTTTTTCAAAATAAGATTCAATAAACATATTTCAATAGAAAGTGGATGCACATATTACATTAGAATAAAAAAATTAATTCAATCAATTATATCGATCCATAAAAAATAAATCGCTTCATATGACAGTACATCATCTTCCCCTAACCACGCTACACAACATTACATTTTTCTTTCCTAGACTTAGGGTTTGGGATTATACATTGGCTTGTCTTTCTTTCCTTTCCTCTTTCGAACGTTTATCCAACCAAAGGGATTGTTTGATACGACCACTTACTTTGCTTGATATGTTTCCATTGACAAGTGTTTCAACATATTTTTTGGCTCCTTGTCACTATATAAATGCTCCGATTCGTGGGTACGTTTTTTCCCACTCTTTGTAGATGCCAAAATTATGGATGAATTTTGTGTCGTACTAATTGTTCATTAATCTTCCTCCCATGATGGTGGAGATGGAATATCATGATTCTAAGTTGGGTTTTTAGTAGCAGTTATGGCATCATGATTCTTATGATTCTAAGAATTACCCAATTCGTGAACCACAACAGACTTATAACCATTGGATCCTTTTAGATCTTTCCATCCACAATTTTTCTTCTTGGCTTCAGGGTGCGAAGAGGTGTCTTGTGAATATGAGAAAAAATTCTATAGGTGTTCTGCCTTCTGGAAATATCTACATTGGAAAACTATATTTTCATAATCCATTGGTTGGGAATAAACCCTATTTCCCCATTTAAGGAGGATTTTATCTGGTAATCCTCTACGAGGTCCACTTCAACACAAACTTCAAAATCCCTTTCGAATAAATCTTGATGAAGCAGGCCAAAAAATTTCCAAAATATTCTAAGATAGTTGGATGTGTCAAATGGATGGGTAAATTGGGAAACCTCACCCATACTATAGTTTCCAGATTTGACATAGATTGAGGATTAAAATATGGAAACTAGGGTTGAAGGGAGAGACCAAATCATCCCCAAAACCAGGGTCCCTGCTAAAAAAAATATTGTCGATCCTCTAGCTTATTAAAAATAACAATATATATTTTTTTTTGAATAGGACGTACCTCAACATCTGGGGACCAATTCTGATGAACCCACTCCTCGAGAGTTGATGAAGAAGGCCAAAAACCATTAAAATTACAGTTAATAAATTTTTGTTTATAATTTATTGCCACAAAACAGGTTGCAATATTTTTCACCTCAAGAGAAGGGGTTTTAGCTAACTACTCCACCACAAACGTAGATCCTTAGGATTGCACAAGGGATTCCCTAGTTTTGGAACAACTTTAAATTATCTTGGTGGGGCTGAGGTGGATACACATCACCCTTTGGATCCACCTCGAATTCTTTATATTGTGTAAATCATGACATCATTTGTAATGCTTGTTAATTAACGAGATTTTGATCCTAAAGATTTCTTTCTTCATGAATAAGCTGAAATAATTACTAAGGAATGTGCATCTTGTCTTGTACCCTTTTCACAAGCGAGAAAACAAAATATGAGTTCAAAATCTTCAATCAAAAGGATTCCCTTAAGATTCGTTTCACCAAGATCGAGAAACTCTCCATATATTAGCTCTAGATCATTGCAAACGTTGTATTTCCAAACTCTTGAGCACCAACCATTCTTAAAATCATAGAAAAGAAATTTCCAAGAAAAAAAAGTAAAGTTAAAATTTCAAATATACCAAATATATAGAAATTTTTTTTACTTAAGTACCCATATTTTCCTTTACATGATTGTATAATTCTATAAATTTTATGAATTTGTAATGCCTAAGAATGTTAGTTAATACATAATTGAATCAAAACCCAAATTTTATGAGTATTAGCTTTAATATCTAAAGCAGAATGTATGATAGGAAATTAGACAATGATAAAAACTTCACATAACAAAGATTAAAACAAACATTCATTAAAAAAGAGTGTCAAAATATTCATACCCTACTTGTTTTGTAAATTAATATAGAATACTTGATCACACTAATCAAAATTTTAAATTATTATTACATGTAATATATAAGAATCTCTATTTTATTTATTGTAAATTTAGTTAATGTGTAAATAATTTTGTTATTTATCTATTTTGTTATTTATTCATTTTCTAATTAATAGAATTAGTAAATTTGATGTCTATTATTGAGAAGGTCCAAGATCAGATAGAGTGATTTCCTCTATACTTGTCCTTATATTCCTGAGTGTATGCAACCACCCATAGGTATGTTAGGTGGATTAGCTAAATTGTGAACCTAAGATGGTCCCAATATTGTTAAGAAAACACTTTCTGGTTGTCAAACATCTACCATTAGGCCTAGCCGATGGAATATGTAAATAATTTCTTCAAAAAATGAGTAATAATAATAATAATAATTAAATTTTAAGATTAAGGTTAAGCCAGACATAAAATTGGTATATTAGACCTTCTGTTTGTGGGACAAGGAACCACTTTTGTTTAATGATTTGATTATTAAAGTTTATAATAGTGTAGTCTCACAATGGGACGACAAAGTGGTTGGCACAATGGGATGATATCCCCTGCACCTAGTTTCAAATCATATAGGGGACATCTTTAACCCATTGTGATAAGGTTGAAGGAGTAGGCTCCCACACCCTCATTAAGTCACAAATTCCTAGTATATATAGTTTACGGGTTGTTGTATATACCTTTTCTGTTGTAGTGGAGGTCCCTAGGATTGATCTTGGGCCTCGTGTAGATTACTCCAATGAATTACCAATTCATCATAGTTAAAAGAAAAGTATTTATAGAAATGTACATAATTTAATGTGAATATTTTCCAAAATATACAAACTTCATTAATAATCTTTGAATGAATTCAATGTTTTATAACTACCTTTATAATTTGCAAACATTATTTTATATATATATTTTTTTTCGGTCAAATTCCGGTATTATATTATCATATCAAAAACAGAATTTACAGTAGTGGCCACCATGGCTCGTTTAAATTCAGTCACCCCAGAAGGCATACATTGCCCGTAGAACTTGGGTGCTTGCTAAGGCATTCGAAGCACTTGGTTATTTTCTAAAAAATTACAAAAAAAAATACTGAAAAATATCATTATGGGGGTGGATGTAGGGGGCCAGGCAAAGGAGCCACGAAGAGACGATCCTGATGGTGCATGTGGTAATTGATGTGATCCACTTGATTATCCGGGGCTCGGAGGTGGTCTTGAGAGCGCCTCAGAATACGACGCAGACTCTCTAGAGCCTCAAGGGTCTCTGTCTGTAGGATTTGTACAATGTTAATGTAAGTCACTAATTCATTATAGTCCTCGTACCTTTGCTCTCTCGGGGTTTCAAGGTTGAGTTAAATCTGCTGGATCTAGATGGAAATGGCTTCAATGGTGACCGGGTCCTCAATCTTGCCAGGGCATTGGGCTGGGGAGATAGCCATGGCTGCTGTTGAGTGTTGGTTCTTCGTAGACTCCGAGTGGGAACTTCGGTCTTCTGGAACCTCTTGATTATCCATTCCTTGGCCAAGACCACCACGACGGGCCTGACCACGCTCTCTCGGCATTCAGGTGCCCTTATTTGTTGCTTGCTATGTTGTGATAACTCTCCAAGTCACCTCAATTCCACTTGTCTGGGAGACCCACGCTCCACCTCTGAACCCTCGGCTTATACGCTTGGCTCAGATCGCGTCTTGTGTCTCCTAAGTCCGTAGATGAGGGACACACGTCTAGCCCCAGTCTTTACACTGTCGTCCAGGGAGGTGTAGAAGGTCCACCACCCACAGATATGAATTGCAGGAAGGTCGGATTGCTCCGCGATCCCGAGGCAAAACCACCCAGGGGTTGCAACGCCATGGGGTTGTTGATATGTAGTCCGCAGATTTGGAGTTGGCGCCCAGGCTACAAAATCAATTCTTCTAGCCAAAGACATTTCCACCGTCCGGAATTCACCGCCACCTCCCTCGTCCCCCTCCTAGTGCAGCACATGAGTTCCCGTGCAGTTGCCACGAAGACTCCCTGCTTCCCACTGTTTGCCACCACTGCCTGACAGGCCTGCTCCTCTGCTCGTTCCAGGCCAGGGAAGCTCAAGCAAGGGCTTGAGAGCTAGCGAGTGATCGTCTGCACAGACCACTGCATCAACCTTCACCATCACTTGCAGAAACGAAATGTGCAGAGCTACGTCCATCATGAGATTTAACAAAATCAACATTCTGTGATATCTCCAGCCTCGAGGCTCTTTACCACTCGTGCGTGAGAGCTTGGTGAGTCGGCAAGCGTGTGGCTTGGGGTTGGGTGGGCCTTAACTACCTCCTCCCACTTGTTCGAGTGATTGGACACCCCCGGCGGGGAGAAAACATTAGTTTATATTTGTTTATAATTAAAAAATATAAATTATTAAATTTTTATTTAATAATAAATAAATTTATGAAAATTATCATATTAAAAAAAATATTCGATGGTGAATGCTCATAGTATTTTGTGGTGGGTTTTTTTTTTACTCTGTAGTGGATTGAAATATAGGATTTGGATGCTTGTAATACTTTGTGGTCAATTTATTTTACGCTATGGCGGGTCATTTGTAATACTCTGATGTGGATTTGTTAACTCTGCAATGAATTCTCAAAATTACTTATAACCCACGTGCATACCATAGTGGATTTATTTTACCCTATAGTGAACTGAAATATATCCTTTAGATGCTTGTAATACTCTTCAGTGGATTATTGCAAATTACTTTGCAATAGATGCTCATAATAATCTGGAGTGGATTTTTTTTACTCTATGGTGGATGCTCACAATCCTCTGCTGAGGATTTCTTTTTTACCCTGTAGTGGATTCCTGTAATTGCTTATAACCAAATGCATAACTTCCTTTATATATTTTATTCCTTAATTTTATTTTTGATTTTATTTTAAATTATGAATACTTTTCCACATATGTCAAAACCACAACTTAGCAGAGAGAGGTCAAGCAAAGTCACCCTAAAAATTGTTAATGTTGATTTCAATTCATGCTAAAATCTAAATCTTGATCATGCGAATTTCATTCACTCACATGCACCACTCGCCCCCCCTACAGATAATTTCATTAGTAACTTCAATGCCAATAGTTCTGCATAATTGTTTGAGCCAATAAAACAGAGAATGTCCTTAGTAGGAAAACACCGAGGTGTTTTCAATGTGAAAGAGGTGGTAAATGGTTCCTTTAGTTGGTTCAAGGTCCTCCAGAAATGAGAATCATAGCCCACTGTTCTAGCATCTCCATGCGTTCCAAGAAGTGATGTTCCAAGATTTCGTACAGGCACAAAGAGTTTTGACGGGAAATTCATTTCGATCCAATCAATTTTTTCCTGTATATACGTATTAAATATAGTTTTGTGTTTCTTCAATGCATTCCACTGGGGCGACTAGGGTACCTTTATTTTTCAGGATCACATCATCGTGTCACTTCATTAGAAATAACCGCGCAGTCGGGTAAGAGCGACTATTTGATTCCCTCACTCTTTCGAACTCTACCCCAGAGGTGCGAGAGTTTGGATCTGTGAACTAGGATAAAGACATGTTTTCACATCCTCACATTCCCTATCCCCTTGAACCTTGACCCTCTACATCAAAATCTACCTCTATCTACCTACTATGGAATGGGGACCTTAAAGAATGGATACCTTTCAGGAAGTTTTTTCCGCTCTATCTTTAAGATGTAATCTCAGTTCACTCCTTCGTGAGATCAAGAAGAAAGACAGGGAGAAAGGGTATGAAAGCCGAAGAAGTCAAACCCATTCTGATCTAACCATCTATTCAGGTCCTTACCTGCAGTCGACGAGAGGGAGTTCAAGTTGTTACCTTAAGAGCATAGTGATTGAAACAAGTTTCCACCATATGTGAAAGAGAAGAAACCCATTGTTTCTACATATCGACTTCAGCTCCTGCTTTTGGGTTTTGATCTGGATCTAGGTCGCGATCATGAACTTCATCCTTGGGATCCAACTCTTCCTTTCGATCCGTAGTGACTGATGCTAGTGGAATTGGTGGTGTTGTCGTTAAACTTGAGTATGGAGATTCTTAGCTTACTAAGAGTTGAGATATGGTGTTCTGGTTTTTTATTTGTGGAATGGGGGTAGACGATAAGGGGATCACACCAGTAATCACCATAATATACTACTTAGAGTCGTTATCATGGATTAACTAGGTTGTTCCATTACGAGTCATGTCTTACCTAGAGCCCTAATCTGTTGGAATATAAACTACCTGCTTTTCTATTTCGCTTCAGTTAGGAGGCAATCCACTCTCTTCTTTCTTGATTGGACGAGGGTCAATGGATGGCTTCATTCGATAGAACCAGTTGTTGGATCCTTATAACCACCACCTTATTTGATCTATTTACTACTCCCACTAGGCGGACCTATTTGAAGAAAAAAGGCTCTATAAGGTAGGTAGGGGTAAATACTGGAAAAAAAGAGTGTAGAAAGAGAAATATAACATAAAATATAATTAGTTACAATGATTGAAAACAATTTCAAACTATTAAAAATAAAATGTGACAGTTGGCTTAATTGCCAACTAATGGTTATATTATGTTTGTTAAGACGCTAAGACATTTATTTTTGTTTCTTTTTGAGAAATATTACTTGATGAACAGATTTTAATTTTTCATTAAATAAAATTTATTTATGGAAGTGATTTCCATAAAAAGTAAAATAATGATGGTAAAAGTATTCCAAGAACTTAGAGGTAGTTGAACAGAAAAATTTCAAACAGTTACTCCATCCTCTGAGGATAAAGGCATGTCCCAGTGAGGAAGCGGGGTTCTTTTCGGTAACTAGAGGAAAATGAAAATAGAGAGAAGAATTCCTGAGTTGGTGGTGACTAGTGGAATTACTCAAATTTCTGAAATTCCTGGAATAGAGGACTGGACTGGAAGTCCCGAGGTCTCTTCTGGAACCTTTGTCAACTCACATAACTCAGGAGTGGAGCATGGGGGAGAGACGAGGACATAATTTCCTCTCTCAAGGTAGGGAGGACAACATCAACAGTATTTGGAAGACAGATAAGTATATCTGTCATTAGGAAAACTGAGTTTTGATTTATGTATGAATAAATTAGTTATATTGTTAATGATATAGATGTTTATGTAATTTATTTATGAGATGAGGAAACCTCTGTGAATTCTTTTAAAATAAATAAGTCTGTCAAAAAATTTCTCTTAATGTACACAGAGCAGGTGATAAACAAAGGCATGACTAGAATTAAGAAAAACCAAATTTTGAATGAAATCATAAGCAAATTCTCTTTCAGCAACTATATAACATAGAACTGTTAACGCAGAGCAATTGAGGGGAAAGCTCCGAGTTCGTTGTCCTCTACAACTATGATAAACACAGACAGAATGGTCTGACAATTTCAATTTAAAACAAAAAGAAGAGGAAAACATTATAACCTTAAATCTTAGAAAAGAAGAATATGTAGACAACGGTAAACAAGCTAGAACTTGTATAAATAATACCCGATAATAATATGTCTAAGAAAGAGGGTATCGTACCGAGAATATGCTACAGTAATAGAGATATATAAAAATAGACAAATTCTAATAAAAGAACTGAACCCAATGTTAACCTATTCTTGAATTTGTATAAAAACATGTATCTATCATTAAAGTACTGGAAAAATAACAAAAGTTACAAATCTGGAAATAATGAGAAGTTGTATCTCTGTCTCTATCATTGAAAGGGAAAATTCCAATAATTAATATCTATTCTTGAAAAAACAACGAAGATATTGTATCTTTACTTATATCATTGAAATAGAGTTCTTTTGCGTTTCTACATTCTTATATGAGAGACATCATAAGATGGTAAAACTACTCCTAACCGAGATTTAATGCAAATGAATGAAGCAATAGACCAAAGAATTGGTAGTATAATAGTAAATGTAAATGATTGTTGGAAAGTAGCTAAGCCCCTACTCCACTTTTTACATACACACAAATAGAGAAGGATTACATTCACCAGAGAAGAAAAAGTTAATATATAAAAATATATGATAGAATTCTAGTTCGAACTATCTTGCCACAACCATGTCGCACAACAAATTCGCCTCACCCAGTGAGGAATAGAGACAAAGATTCATTAAATTAAGCCAATGGCTAAAATCTGAGATTCAGCAGACAAATGCCAAGAGCTAGATATAAAAACTAAGTAGGAACGAGAGTCCACAAAATTACAATTGTTAAATATTTTCCTACAGCATGCTCAAGATGGGCAAAGCCTGTGAAGTTCACTTAATAATAAAAAGGGAAACAGTATGGGAAGAAAGCCTCATAGAAATCCGAGCTTTGATATTGAAGCAATGCATTTCAGGTCTCCCGTAATAAAACCTATAGTGAAGAAGAGTACCCGATGAAGCAGGTAATGGAATTAATAGAAAAAGACGGAATCAAGAATCCCAAGTGCTAATGCGTACATGCCGGGTACACAACCAGAGGAGAGAGGAATGCGTCAGTCAAACTTGAAATAAAACTAATTGAAATACAGAATGCTGGATTTAACCTTAGCAGGAGGGCATTACTTGTGTAAACCTCTTTGCAGTAAAGAAAAAAAACCGAAGGCTATCCTACGAGTAAACCACCAAACACAAATCGGTCAAGACATTGCAATGGGAAATAAGTTATGCAGGAACTCGAATTAATGCATATATCTGTAGATAAGTCAAAAATTAACTGTAGGGTTCTCCTGAGGGAAGTTAAGAAGCTATGGTACTCCACCCACTATAGCCAAGGAAAAATGAGAATGAAAAATTAGAGACAAGCAGTGATAGAAACGCAGAGAAAAATGGTAGTAGTCTTTAACCAGAAGAGTATAGATTGAACGAAAGAAAATCCCTGGAGAGATCTCAATTAATGAAATAAAACAACCCACATTGAATGTATACCAGGTATTACGGCAGCCGGAATGTTTACTCACCGTCGATGTTAAAAGGAAAACCGGACCGGAGCCGAGCAGAATACTAATGGAGATTTGATACAGTGGCAACAAGACTCATTCACGGAGCGCTATAGCGGAGGGATCAAATGAGTGGGATGTGGTTAGCATTAGGGTAGTCATTACCCCTAACAAGATCAAACCCTAAAGCAAGTGTGGCCATTGGATCCAAGCTTATGCATATCGACGGTGGGAGGAGCTGCATAGCTGTCTACCGGAGGTAAGCTAACTAGACGGTGTCACTTTACAATTAAACAAATTACCAATGCAATAAATACACAGCTAACCATAGGTTAAACTTAATCAATATTATATTGAATGCTATGAATGCATTGTACATGACACCAAATCCAAATTTCCTCTCATAATACATGAGATAGGATGGACAAACGCAAATTAACCAAACAAATTGTTGACAGGTAATCAGACTCCTCGAAAATCGGCGAAGTTGTACCAAAGCCTTTATGGGCTAATAATTATATATATATATATATATATATATGTGTGTGTGTGTGTGTGTGTGTGTGTGTGTGTGTGTGTGTGTGTGTGTGTGTGTGTGTGTGTGTGTGTGTATATTGATAATCAAAGTGTAGTATTGCTAAGAAGTAATGTGAAGATTTTTATTGTGTAAGTGATAAGTAGGATTCATTTGCACGTATGCGTAAAATTTGAATATGATTTGGATGTAAAACTGTAAAGTTAATTTTAAATTTATGAGTATATGGTAGTAGGTTACAAGTGGTATCAGAGCAACGTTCACACGTTGGGACCCTATGGGTCACCTAATATGACAAATTGTGTGTAAATGATGCACATTTAAGAAAGCACAATAGGAGACGATATGAGAAGAGGGTAAACACAGAAGCCACCCTAGCACACAGGGGAGCCTATACCCCAACCACGATCAGAAATTAATCCTGAGATGTGGGTTCAGGTGAGTGTAGACCAACACCAGCAAACTAGTAGACTGTTGGAGGAACAACAACATCAAACTATCATTCTGATAAACATAGTGCAGAACCTATAGGAAGAAATGGTCTGGTTCAGGAGTGACAATGAGCACTTAATGCACGAGAAATAAAGGATACTCAAGAGCCTTTCTGACAAACAGAATCAGGGTGTGGTACAACCCAGTCCTGATAGAGATATGCAGGAAGGAAATTAACAACAAGCAAGGGACCAAACCACTGACATAATGGAAAGAAGTCATTCATAGCGAAGCAATAAAAATATAAATTACAATGAGGCTGAGTCAGGTAATGTGACAGAACAACAAGAAATTAAGAAACAAAAAGTAGAACTGCAAGGTGAGTTCCGGATGATAAAACCACCCACATTTGATGGAGAAGCGGAGGAGGTGGCTGAAGCATGGTTAATAAACATGAACAAGTATTTTCAAGTCTACGAATATAGCAGCAATCTTAAAGCCAGATTATCCATCTACCAGTTGAGGGAGAAGGCCACCTTATGGTGGGGGGAGGTTAAGAATGTCCGCAACATAGAAGATCAGGAGGTGGCATGGGCTACGTTAATAAAGAAATATTTTAAATATAAGTGCCTCACTGAGCGTTTATATGACAGAAAGTCCAGATAATTTCATGATTTAAAATTGGGTCAATTGACGATGGATGAATACATAACCAAGTTCACTTCCTTACTCTGTTACGTTCCTTATCTAAGGGACGAAAAGGCTAAAGTTCAGCGGTTCCTAAGTAGTTTTCCGACTCACATGAAGGAAAGAATTGAGTTTGTGAATCCAAGAACCATGGACGGGGAAATTCGGAAGGCAAGAATGTGTTACCAACAATCTAAGGCAAAAGGAGAGCTGGGTAAAAACTGTCAATCGAAGAAAGAGCATAAAAGCAACTCAAATTTCAAGAAAAGTAGAACCAGTAATTTTAAGAATGTTGCAAGGAGTTCAGTAAATAAACAGTTTGGCAGAAACCATCAAAGAACCCAGTGCCGTGCAGAAGATAAACCCACAGAGGCTTCCAACAAGCCGGACCAAGGACAAAATCAGAAACCATCTCTACAATGTTGGGGGTGTGGTGAGGCTCATTATTATAGGAACTATCCACAACGAGGAGGGGCGTAGCGGTTTCTAATTTACAAGAAGCTTCTACAGTGGGAGATGTAGCAATAAATATACCCAAAACTAACGCAACATTGGAAGATCATCAGGAAGATTACCAACCAACGATGATAGAGTTGGAAAGTAAGCTAATTTCACAACCTGTTTTGATTCTGGTTGACCTAGGTGTAAGTTTAAGTTATGTAAATCCAAAATTAGTAGAAATATGTAAGTTACAAAGTTAGAAATTTAAGAATCCATGGCTGGTACAGTTAGCCACTCGAGTAAAGAGAAAATTTTGTGCAAATATTCCAAGCTGTACACTGGAAATTAGTGAACATCAACTAACTTTGGATCTGAATACATTACCCTTGGGATCCTACGATGTGCTACTAGGCATTGATTGGTTGGAGAAGCACCAGACGTTGGTGGATTGTAAGAAAAAATGTATATATTATAGAATGCAAGATGGAACTCGTAAAGAGATTCAAGGAATAAATAAACCTCTACAGTTGTGTCTTGTTAAAACCTCTCAAATGAGTAAGTACATGAGGAAGGGATGTCATATATACACCATTCAAGTGGGTTTTACTAATTCCAAAGAAAAGACTCCAATGATGGAAAACATTCCAGTAGTGCAAGATTTTATGGATGTGTTTCTAGAGGAAGTATCGGGTTTTCCACCTAGAAGGGACATTGATTTTACTATAGAGTTAATGCCTGGAGCATCACGAATTTCAAGGGAACCGTACCGAATGAGTGTACCAGAATTGACCGAACTGAAGATGCAGCTACAAGAATTGTTGGATAAAGGGTATATACGACCAACTGTATCCCCTTGGGGAGCACCAGTGCTATTTGTAAAGAAGAAGGACGGAACCATGCGAATGTGCATGGACTATCGACAACTCAATAAGTTGACTGTCAAAAATAAATACCCACTACCACGGATTGATGATCTGTTTGATCGGGTGAAAGGGGCCACTATATTTTCAAAGATAGACCTAAGGTCAGGATAACACCAAATTCGGATCAAAGATGAAGACATATACAAGACTGCTTTCCGTACCATATATGGGCACTACGAATTTGTGGTGTTACCATTCGGATTGACTAATGAACAAGCAAAATTTATGAGGCTGATGCATGGTATATTTCACCCTTTTCTGGATAGTTTTTGTTGATATTTATTGACGACATCTTAGTTTATTTGAAGAATGTGGAAGAGCACAAGGAGCACTTAAGGATAGTGTTGGAGATGTTACGGAAGCATCAACTGTATTCTAAGTTCAGCAAGTGTGACTTCTTCAAGGAAGAAATTCAGTACCTAGGTCACGTTATTTCTGCTGAGGGAATAATGGTTGATTTGGAGAAAATCAAGATGATTATGGAATGGAGGGAACCCCAAAATGTGGCAGATATCTGATCCTTTATGGGTTTGGCCGGTTATTATCGATGGTTCATTGAAGGACCTTCAAAGGTTTCTTTCCCAATTACCTCCTTGCAAAGGAAGGGAAAAGTATTTAAATGGACGAAATAATGTCAAAATAGTTTTGAAAGGTTAAAAATTTTATTGACTAATGCCCCAGTGTTGAGAGTAGTTGACCCCAATAAATAATTTGAAGTTTGTATGGACGCATGTAAATAAGGAGTTGGGAAAATTTTGTCACAAGAGGGTCAAGTAGTGGCCTATGAATCATGAAAGTTAAAATAGCATGAGCCACGATACTCAACTTATGATTTGGAGCTAACATTGGTAGTGCATGTGCTCTGAGTATGGAGCCACTATTTGCTTGGAAATAAATTCATACTAAAAACCGATCATAGCAACCTAACCAGTTATTTTAAGAAATTTGATCTTAATTCTCACCAGGCAAGATGGAATGCCTTCCTAAGCAAGTTTGACATTGATATGTAGCATGTGAAGGGTAAGGAAAATAGGGTAGCAGATGCGTTGAGTAGAAAGTTGTATGGTGTTTATGAATTGTACTACAACTAGATTGAATGTAAGTTTCTGGATCAAATAAAAATAGAAGCCAAGAAGGATCCTGAATACCAATTTATGTGGCAACAAGCAAAGGAGGCTAGAAGACAAGAAAAATCTGTTGATTGTGGATTTAGCAAAGATCAGTTACTAACCTTTAAGGAAAGGATTTATGTTCCAAATTGAACGGATTTGAAGGAAATGATCTTGAACGAATACCACCGAAGTAACTACTCAAGACATCCAGGGTATCAGAAAATGCTAACAACAATTAGAAAGAACTACTTCTGGGCATGTATGTGAAGAGATATTGTAGAATAACATAGCACTGTTAACACAGAGTAATCGAGGGGAAAGCTCCGAGTTGGTTGTCCTTTGCAACTATGATAAACACGGACAGAATGGTTCGGTCATTTAAATTTAAAACAAAAAGAAGAGGAAAGCTTCAGAACCTTAAATATTAGAAAATAAAAATCTGTAGACAGCGGTAAACAAGCTAGAACTTGTATAAATAATACCCGATAATAAGATGTCTGAGAAAGAGGGTATCGTATCGAGAATATACAACAATAATAGAGATATAAGAAAATAGAAAAATGCTAATTCAAGAATTAAAACCAATGTTAACCTATGCTTGAATTTGTATAAAAACATGTATATGTCATTAAAGTACTAGAAAAAGGGACAAAAGTTACAAATCTAGAACTAATGAGAAGTTGTATCTCTATTTATATCCTTGAAAGGGAAAAATCCAATAATTAATATCTATTCTTGAAAAAACAACGAAGATATTGTATCTTTACTTATATCATTGAAATATAGTTCTTCTGCGTTTTTACATTCTTATATGAGAGATATCATAATATGGAAAAACTACTCCTAACCGGGATTTAACGCAAACGAATGAAGCAACAGACCAAAGAATTGGTAGTATAATAGTAAATGTAAATGATTGTTGGAAAATAGCTAAGCCCCTATTTTAGTTTTTACATACACACAAATAAAGAATGATTACATTCACCAGAGAAGCAAAAGTAATATATAAAAATATAAGATAGCATATGGTTCGAACTATCTTGCCTCAACCATGTCGCACAACAAGTTTGCCTCACCCAGTGAGTAATAGAGCCAGAGATTCATTAAAATAAACCAATAGATAAACTTTGAGATTCAGACGATAAATGCCAAGAGCCAAATATAAAAACTAAGTAGGAACGTGAGTCCACAAAATTACAATTGTTAAATATTTTCTCATGACATGATCAAGATGGGAAAAGCCTGTGAAGTTCACTTAATAATAAAAAGGGAAACAGTATGGGTGGAAATCCTCATAGCAAGCTAGGCTTCGAGACTGAAGCGATGCATTTTAGGTCTCCCATAATAAAAATGATACCAAAGAAGAGTATATGGTGAAGCAGGTAATGAAATTAATAGAAAAATATAGAATCAAGCATCCCAAGCGTTAACGCTTACATGCCGGGTTAAGTGATTGCCTACACAACCAGAGGAAAGAGGAATATGTTAGTCAAACTAGAAACAAAACTAATTGAAATACAAGATGCCAGATTTAACCTCAACAGGATGGCATTACCTGTGTAAATCTCTTTGCAGTAAAGAAAAAAACCCGAAGGCTATCCTGCAAGTAAACCACCAAACACAAATGGGTCAAGATATTGCAATGGGAAATAAGTTATGCAGGAACCCAAATTAACGCATATATCTGCAGATAAGTCAAAAATTACCTGCAGGCTTTGCCTGAGGGTAGTTAAGAGGTTGTGGTACTCCACCCAGAGGAAGAACCCGAACCACCGCTGCAGCCAAGGCAAAATGAGAATGAAAACTTAGAGACAAGCAGTGATAGAAACGCAGAGAAAAACGGTAGTAGTTTTTAACCAGAAGAGTATAGATTGAACGAAATAAAAACCCCGAAGAGCTCTCAATTAATGAAAGAAAACAACCCATAGTGAATGTATACCAGGTATTACGGAAACCATAATGTTTACTCACCACCTGTGTTAAAAGGAAAACCGGACCGGAGCCGAGGAGAATACTGATGGAAATTTGTTATAGCGGCAGCAAGACTCATTCGCGGAACGCTGCGACGGAGGGCTCGAATGAGTGGGAAGCGTTTATGGTTAGGGTAGTCATTACCCCTAAAAATATCAGAACCTAAAGCAAGTGTGACCATTGGATCTGAGCTTATGCAGATCAACGATGGGAGGAGTTGCATAGCTGTTCGTCGGAGGTAAGCTAACCAAACAGTTCGGCTTTACAATTAAACAAATCACCAATGCAATAAATACATAGCTAACCATAGGTTAAACTTAATCAATATTATATTGAATGTTATGAATGCATTGTACATGACACCAAATTCGAAGGTCCTCTCGTAATAAAGGATATAAGACAGACAAATGCAAATTAACCAAACGAGAATTGTTGACAAGTAATCTCCTCGAAAACCGGCGAAGTTGTACCAAAACCTTTATGGGCTAATAATTAAATATATATATATGTTGATAATCAAAGTGTAGTACTAATAAGAAGTAATGTGAAGAGTTTTATTGTGTAAGTGATAAGTACAATTCGTTTACACGTATGCGTAAAAATTAAATATGATTTGGATGTAAAACTGTAAAAAAAAAAAATTATGAGTATATGGTAGTATGTTACATAAAATATTAGGGTTCAAGGCTAAGCTAAAAATAATGAAAAATATGATACAATAAATGGAAAAGAAGAAATAATCAATTATTGAAGAAATTTGCACCTTGAGAGATGAGACTAAATAGTTAAAAGAAAAACTAAATAACAATCTAGCCCTAAGTAGTACATATAATTAATTCGATATCAAACCCATCAAAGAGGAAATGAACAAGATAATTGACTTGGATCATGAGTGCAATAAAATAACCCTGAATCTTATAATTTCTGGTATAAAGAGAAAAAATATAAGGACACATTAGAAATAGTAAAAGAAGAACTAAAAAATAGGTCACAAATTGAGACAACTTATCTCATAGAAGAAAGAAGTTCATGAAATATACTCAAGCATAAAGAGATATTGATCCATTTTAGGATAAGATTTAGTGATAAAAAAAAATCCATAGATAGTAAATCTCCAAGCCTAAAAGAGGCATGGAACTTTGTAAATGAGGACTTCATCCAAGTAGACCAAGCTAAATTAAAGAATGAGGTTTAAAGGGAAAAAGAAGTAAAAAAAAAATACAAATGAGAAATCATTAGAAATAGGAAAGTCGTTATTAGGAATAAATACTAAAAATAGAGTAATAAATAGGAATTTGGAACACTCTAGGTCCTCTTTTGGATTTGTCATGGATTTCAATAGAATAAAGGTTCAATTTTAAGTTATATCCAGAGTGAAATTGATATTTTATCTAATTGAAAATTGGGAGCATGATGAGTCTAATATCCCTCACATAAATGGGTTCATCTTGTGGTCAACTTGGAACAAGAAATCATCTTGTAGAAGAATTGTAGGAATAGTCTATTTTATAAAAATGAGTGTCTCTTCTCACACTCGACTTCATAAGATAGACCCTTTTAATTGGTACATTTGGATCAAAATCTATAAAATTAATGCTAAGAGAATTTATATCACAATTTGTTATTTCACATCTATCAACTCTACCTTTTATAAGAAAAACTATCAATCTAGATAAGAATTTCCCTTATAACACTTTAGGGCAAGATATTCATTGTATAAGTAATGAAGGTAATATCCTCTTGTTAGGATAATTTAATGCTAGAACCGCATCTAATCAAGATATTCTTCTAAGTAATCATTCAAACCTTAATCATATTTGGCTAGACGAGGACCTTGATTTAGCTTGTATATACAAAAGAAACTTTGAATGCCTAGCCAAAAATTTATTTGGTATCGAGTTAGTCAAACTATGTAGTTCTCAAGACCTTATAATTTGCAATGGCATAATCAAGTGGCCAAACTCCAACTAGGTGACTTGTATTCATGGGCTTTGTAACACCCTCCTCCCACATTTACCCAAGCTAACCAGTACACTCTAATACCATTTTTTAATACCCTCCTCCCACATTTGCACAAGCTAACCGATCCAGCAGTGTAAAAATGTGATGAAGAGTTACTATGATATGATTCAAATCCCCAAGTACAGGTCAGGAAATGGAATTGAAAAAACAAAACCAAACTGACCTTTCTCAAAAGCTACAAGACCCCCAGGGCCTAACCAACCACTCCAGGTGCCAAACCCTTAAGTTAGCCTACTTTCTAACTAAACTAGACCCCCAGTCACACCCATGAGAAGCCCTCCATGTAGCCGAAATCCTCCAATCACATGCACAACAAGGGCATCCATGCGATTGCATACTTTTTCAAGTATTTATGTTCGAACGACCTTGGATTCTGAACCACTCTTTTCAAGGCTAGGACTTAGGTCTCTGCCTAGAACTTGATGGAACTCTCAGAAATGATAAATAACAAGATGACAAGGCCTCAAATGAAAAACTTGAAGATGGACATAACCTGACAAGGCCTAGCCATGACAGACATTCCATCAAACACATCATGAACATGCAATCTACAGGTCATATAAACACATATGTGCATAGGGGCTTCATACTTATCTATTAATCATCAAGACGGGTTGATGCCCTCTCACAATAGCTTCAATATCATCTATTATGTCATGCATTCATTAACATTTCATTTACGAAAAAAAATAAGATGAGAGAACTCAAGTCTATCATAAACCATGCTTATAACCAACATATTAACAATGATAAAACAACCATTATAACCACATAATAACAAACACATTTACACATATGAAAAATGCAACAAGGTCAGGGACTTCCATGTACCACCTGACCATATATTGGGCTTAACTAAATCTTTCTTTCAACCAATCACCCACGTTCCATATTCCAACCATGAATGTGGGACTTACAATAACATAGCCATGGCTTCCTTAGGCTTTACTGCAATCCACCAAGGGATTACTAGACCCAAGCCCTCAACTATACAACCAGAATTTACACAATCTCACCAAGGAATTCCTAGGCCCAAGCAAGAAACATACACTACCAAGTTTTACCACAATCCTACCGCATACCACTACAGGGATCGCTAGGCATATACAACCATGTATTCCTCCAGATCTCTCCACCTAAATTGTGAGTATTTTATTCGTCTCCACCCTCTATGCTTTACCATATATCCCGTCATTCACTGGTCGAATATTCCTAGGCCCAACGAGGGTATAGAAAATTAGGATTTACTGCAATCCCACCTTCACTAGTCCAAGGATTCATGGGCCTTGTGTTTCCTCCTGAGACCGCCCCACTCAATTTTGAAAACATCCAGAAATACAACTCAACCAAGTAAAAGAGAACCCCATCACACCATGGTTATCCTGAAATTGCAAAGCAAGGTTGAAAACCAGTGTCACACATGGAAAAATCCATGCCTATGACAACAAGAGAACCAAATACACACATACATATACAATGCATTTCAAAGCTATCCAGGAAATCATACATGCAACTCAATACCTGCAATTAATCTCATTATAGCCACTTGATCCAACTCTCCCTTGCTTGATATTTGCTTTCCTTTGACTTCTTTTTCCTTCCTTTTCTTTCCTTGGTCCAATTCTAGAGTGATCCAAGAAAACTCTAAGTGTGCAAGAGTATGAGAGAGAATAGAGAGAGAGCTCCAAAGCTGAACATCAAAAGCTTAAATAGTAAAAAGCTATGTAACGACTCTCAGAAGCCTTTTTATCAATGAGTCTTCTAATTTATTCATTTTTCCATTATTTTCCTTCATTTTCCTCCTCACATGAAACATGTGACCTTTCACCTTCCTTTTCTCCCAATTTCATTTATTTTCATAAATTAAATGCCAAATAATGCATCTTTCCTTTTTAATGCCTTTTCCAAGTCCTTTCCAGTTTCCTTCCATAACAAACCAAATGAATAGTCACAGTAGGATGTTTTTTCCAACATTCATCTTGGAATACGTGTCCCATGACCTTGGTCTTATTTTTCCTTTATTAAATTTATTACATGGATTTTTAACCCGAGGCTGTTACAAACCCCTTCCCCTTAGGGGAACACCATCCTCGGTGTTTAATGACACCTACAACCAGCAGAACTGCCAAAATCAAAACATACTACCCATGGAGATTTATAACTTAGCTTGATGTAGTATTTACAATGAACAACCTGTTGAAAAGAAACCAACATGACAAGCATAATAACATGACATCCATACCTCTTATTGGAACTTTATAACACAACTCGTTGCAATATTTAAATACATATACATATATTCATATACCAAAGCACCATGCCAGAACATATACCAAAAGACATCTACTCAACTAGCGAATAGAGAAGGATACATAGCTTGCATATAATCAGTCATATCCCATGTAGCTTCATCGGGCCCAAAGTGCTTCCACTGCACTTTAACCTGCTCGATTGCTTGGTTCCGGAGCATGAGAATATTTCTCTAAAAAATACACTGAGGTTCCAGCTATAATTAACCTTTTGGTTCCACCTACAATACGTACCAATCAATAGCATGATCAACATCATTTACTTATTTTTAAGTAAAGAAACATTGAAAACAACATTGGGGGATTACCACCCAGTTGGGAACTTAAAAACCATTTTATTTCCATCTAGTGTAGCAGATCCGACTGGGGATGATGGGACAAATTTCCCAATAAGTATAACTGATTGGATCTGAGGTATTTATAACTGAATGTGACTTGATAAAATGGGAGTGATAATGAGCTAAAAGGTATATATATACCTATCTATATCTCGAGGTTAATTATGTTTCTTTGTATGTGATTTTGAAATATTATCTTTAGTGTATGAGAATGAAGATTATCAAACACTAACAGAAGTGAAAATCAATTAAAGTTAATTGATTTGATTAAATGGTTAATCAAATTAATTGATTAAATTATATCGCATTCAATAGCTGCATGTCTTGTACATATATCAAAATATGGAAATATTTGCATGTTCAATAGTGAATTAATGCTCAATTGTATTTGAGAGATACATATAACAAAACAATGTAAAAGGAGTATGAATATTAATCACATAAAAATAGAACATCAATATAAAGATAGAAGTACTAGATATATCTTTACTCTGCTCATGGAAGAAATAGCCCTGGTCCAATCTTTCTATTAAGTTGAGTTCAAAAAGTACAAAAGTGAAACTTCTAAAAGTCTTCCTTACAAAATTTTAGTACCCTTTCTTAGTAGACATGAAAGGGTTTATATAGTAAATACTGGAAATATAAAAATAGAAAATACACAAATTTCTTAGGAGGTTTAAACAACTATCCTTAAAATAAGAGAAAATAAGACATAAATAGAATTTGATTATATGACGAACTCAGGGGTGTGATGATGTCTCCTTTGTCATTCGCTGCTTGAGCTCTTAAATATCCAACATTGGCTACACTTTGGGGGGATGAGCTGGTTTTAAGAGCAATTGTCCAGTATACATTGCATCGGATAATGCAGGAAGCATGTGGGAGGATGCATCAACAAGACAACGCATCATTAGCCACTGGTTGTGTGGCTTAACAAGATAATGCAAATACTTTTCCCAATCAATTTTTTCCATATTCTTGACGCTTTCCTCCTTTACCTTTGACTTTTCATACCATTGTTTCATTAAAACTTTGATATTAGGAAGGGAACCAGGTGGGCATTCTTGAATTAGATTGGCACCAAATAGATTATTGTTGTTAGTTTCAATGATGTTGTTGGCAAAATCCCTTGCTCTGAATATTACACTTTTTGCTTGCTTGAGTTGTATGTCCCAAACAGTAAAGAGAATTTCTTTGTGAGAATCCTCTATTCTAGGAAGATTTTCTTTTCTGCCCTCTGCAGTGTCTTTCCAAGTGATGAATTCTGAGATATTTCCATCAATGTCATTGAAATTTGTCCTCAGATCATAAAATTGATTCATCAATGAATCACTTTTGTCACACAGATCATTGATGATTGTCAATTTCTGATAGAATGCTATTTGTTGTTTGGCCAACAGGGTGTTCAATTCCAAAGCTTCCTTTTTTAATTCTTCTATATTTTGGTTTTCCTTCAATCGTTAAATTGTGAATTTGAGTTGTTGGATTTAAGTATCTTTGAGATTGATGTTGTAGTTTTAATTGATCAAAGCTTTGTTGAATTTGTGACAACTGTGTCTACAACTGATGATCAATACTATGTTTCTCTTTTAACAATTATTGCTCTAAGTGTTGGATTATGTCATCTTTTTCTTTGACTAATTGTTGGACCTCTGATGCCTTTCCAATTGTAGCAGTTGCGTAAGCACCTGTAAACTATGACAATATTATTAAATCTTAAGAAGGATTAGTGTGTGGATCTCTTCACACCACTTCCATTGGTATATCTCCACGAAATAATTCTTGGGATTGCTCAAATATTTTTATCTTTCTCTGTCTTCTCATTATAGCCCGATGTTTGGGACTGTAAAATATGTCAAGAGGAGGGATTTATTCTACCTTGAGAAAAAATTCTGATGAGGGGAAGGTTGAGATGAATTCAATTTCATCTGTACTGACTTCTTTGTCAGAAGCCCCAACAGTAAACGGGCTCTGTTTTTTGTCTTGAGGATTGTTGTTTATCTCTTTAAGATCGTAAGTGTTTTCCTCTGGTTTTCTTTTAATCTGTTGATCAAACTGGTTCCAAACCTCATCCAAATTACTGCTAAAGAAAGTATTAATAGTTTTTTGCTCTATAGATTTGATTTCATGTGTTTCCTGTAGGACCTCAGTGTCCTTCGGAGGCTGCTCCAAATCTTGTTCTTTCTATGTAATTGGTTGGGACACCCTCATAATTTCTAGAGGGAAATTCTCCAACCTTTTTTCATGTATTCTTTAAATTCAACAAGTTTTCCTAGATTTAACCGAATCTCTGCCAACTTCTCAACCTACGAATATGTCTCAACAGACTCAAACAGATCATCATATTCATCAGGCTCATGAATAAATTGTCTGAATTTTACATGGGTTGTAAATTATTGAGCCACTTTGTTTGGGTCTAACTATTGGTTGGGCATGGTAGATAATTTCAAACATTTAATTTGTTTTATTTTGAGTCCAACATGTTTGTAGTTTTCTAAAGCATAGACTCCACAATTAATAGGAAATGATGTCCAGGTGGACTTTTTGGCTTCCTTTAAGGCTTTGGTTAACCCATTCCCTACTGTTTGATAAGCATTTTGTCTGGCTAGGAGTTTATCTGGTACATATAGTGGGAGAACATGGGGCTTGGAAATACTTTCATAAAATATAACATATGTAAATAGTTCTTCTCCAAACCACCTTCCTATGGCCATGAAGTCATCTCTAGCTTCTTTTGACAGTCTTGAGGCCTTTTCTCCAAAAAAACTTGAAACAGGGGTAAAATGACACCATAACAAATCATATAAAAATGAGACTCATAATTGGACTCCCATAGGATATTATGGTAAACATGGATAGGAATAGGGTCTTGTATCGTCCATTTCCATCCCATGATTGGGAAATCTGAAGTGAAACATACTGCGTCCATGACGTTATCACACATAAATTTTTAATTTTTTCTTGATAGGGTCACTAAGCTAGGTTTCATTTTGTTTCATAAGGTTGATTCATGAAATTGATGAAAAATTCATGAAATAGTCTTTATCCTAAGTCCAAAACACTTCATTAAGTCATGTCATCTCAGTCATATCTATCAAGTTTCACTTTAGGTTCACATGAATTGGTTTAAAATTCGTTTTTAGCCACATGTATGATTTTTCCTAATTCTGCAGAGAATTTTGTGCAAAACATGTGATTTTTGCTGCAGAATCACCTAATCATTCTGCAGCAAATCTGTCAAATTTATAACCGAGAACGCTACAAAATCATGTTTTTCTGAAAAAATGAATGAGATGATGACCTGTCAAGTATTTATTGGTTTAGGGTAAAGGTGAGGTCATACAATTGATTTTCATAATCATCCAAGCATGCAAAAGCATAAATACCACCCATAATTTCTTTCCACTCCCACATTTGTCATCATTCTCTCCACATTTGAATTTCATTCCTTAAACAAATCACCCATGCTCCTCTTTGTCATTAAATTTTCAGCCTTTGCATGTATCATTCAGTTTTCACCTTTGAAAAGTTTAGCTTTGTGGCAAACAACTTGCTGTCCAAATTGTTTTTTACATGTGTCACATTTTTGAGAGGGCAGTTTGGGTTATAAAGGGAGATTATGACTTAACGCTACCACTGTGTATTTTTTTTTAATATCAGAAATATATAGTTACAACATGCCTATTTCAGACCTGAGATTCTTCTTTGTATTCTTATAAGTTTTTTCTATCAATATTTTACTCTCTCTCCAGTGTTCTAGTTGTATAATCACTTGGAATTCATAATTACATGCTCCAAATTCATGTATACACCTAGTCTACTATTTTGTCATGTTTTATTAGTTTGCTTATGTATAATCACTTGGAATTTATGGTGACATGCTCAAACTTACTGTATGCATAAAGCTTGTTGTTTTCTCCTTCATGTGTGGTTTTATATGAATATAATTGCCTCGGCTTCCATGAGATAAGTTGACTTGTGACTTAGTTTTAAGATTGACTCCATAATTCCAATGGTAGTTATTAGTTTACATATTTCACCTACACAAAAACAACAACCTTTCATCCAATTCAGAGTTAGCCATCTGTTTTCAAGTTATTCATTGAATATCCTTTATCCTTTTGAGAGAGCCCTCTCAGACTAGAAAGGATAATTTCCAGTTACAAGTTGGTTTGAAATAGTTACTCCAAGTTGACCATTGAAGCAGCCCAACAGGAACTCAATTTGGTGATAAAATTTTGGCATCGTTGCCAGGGAACGAAGGTGTAAATTTTCTCTAATAAGAACAACAAGGTTCAAATTTGACTTCTAATGGTAAACATAAGCCAAACAAAGGAAGGTTGTACCATTTACCTGGCGACTCCATTGTTCAAGATTCAGAGCTTCAAATTTCAGAGCGACTTCACTGGGGAAGAATCCAGATTTCAGAACATTGATGGTGATCCAAGATGACAGGGTATGTGGCAACCCATTTATATGATGAAATGTTACAAAGTGTAAGGGATGAGTTAGCAGAATTTCAGATAGATGAACATTTCTCGACAATAGTATTTCGTTGTTTGAAATCCAGTTGACTCACACCTGAAAATATTTTTTTTCCTTGGTTTAGTTGCTGAAATATTAGAAAATTAATTTAAAATATTGGATGTTCAGATAGAATCATATGATTTCCAAGATCCTAAACAGTTCTTGGAAAGTCTTCCTCCTCCAAAAAAGGAGGAAATTGTTATACCATTTGACCTGTAGATAGAGGAAGAATATGGTTATGAGCTTGATATTGTAGAGTTGGAATTGAGGTTCAGCCTTGATGAAGAAAATGAAAAGGATATCCAGGATCAATTTTTCATTGAGAGCTTAAAAGAGATATCAATAAATCATATCTTCTATGATCCCATAGCTGATTACATGGAATATTTCTATAGTCCAAATTTTCAATTATTTTTTCACTATGAAAAATAGACCCATCTTTTGTTACCTTTATCATTTCATAATACAGTTTGATTTTGGTTTAAGCACAATCAAGGAGCTCATATATCAGATCAACTCATTGACTTGATTTATTGGAGGTTTCATGTCACTTGAATAAAACATGAAGATTGCAGCTGTTAGGGTAGGTAGGATTGTGTGTGAATAAGCTCAAGTAGACTGAGCATTTTTTAGTATGTACAAATTTGGTTTTCCAGCAATAATCATCAAGCTTGAGCCTGAGGACAAGGCCATAAGATTTTGAAGAAGGCTTTGTGAATTTTAGTAGTTTTATTTTCAACAAATATGGCACTAGAACTACATTTTCTTTGATGTACCACAGAGGTACACCATCCCAAGTGGAGCCATTGTATGTTATCACCAAATTGAGTTCCTGTTGGGCTGCTTCAATTGTCAACTTGGAGTAACTATTTCGAACCAACTTGTAACTGGAAATTAGCCTTTCCAGTTTGAGAGGGCTCTCTCTGAATTGGATGATTTTTTTTTTTTTTGTAGGTGAAATATGTAAACCAATAACTACCATTGGGCTTATGGATTCACTATGAAAACTAAGTCACAAGTCAACTTATCTCATGGAATTTGAGGCAATTGTATTCTTATAAAACCACACATGAAGGACAAAACAACAAGCTATATGCATATAAGAAGTTGTAGCATGTCACCATGAATTCCAAGTGATTATACATAAGCAAACTAATAAAACATGACAAAACAACAGACTAGGTGTATACAGGAAGTTGGAGCATGTAATCATGAATTCCAAGTGATTATACAACTAGAACACTGGAGAGAGAGTAAAATACTGATACAAAAAACTTACATAAGAATATAGAGAATCTCAGGTCTGAAATGTGCATGTTGTAACTGTATATTTCTAATATTAAAAAAAATTACACAGTGGTAGTGTTAATTCATAATCTCCCTTTATAACCCAAACTGCCCTCTTAAAAATGTGACATCTGTAAAAAAAAATTGGACAACAAGTTGTTTGCCACAAAGCTAAACTCTTCAAAGGTGACAACTGACTGATACATGCAAATTCTGAAAATTTAATGACAGAGAGGAGCTTGGGTGATTTGTTTAAGGAATGAAATTCGAATGTGGAGATAATGATGACAAATGCAGGAGTGGAAAGCAATGATGGGTGGTATTTATGCTGTTTCATGCTTGGATGATTATGAAAATCAATTGTATGACCTCACCTTTACCCTAAACCACTACATAATTGACAAGTCATCATCCCATTCATCTTTGCATAAAAACATGATTCTGCAATGTTCTCCGTTATAAGTTTGATAAATTTGTTGCAGAATGATAAGGTGATTCTACAACAGAAATCACTTGTTTTGCATAGAATTCGCTGTAGATATTGGAAAAATCAGACATGTGGCTAAAAATAAATTTTAAACCAATGCATGTGAACCTAAAGTGAAACTTGATAGAGTTGACTGAGATGACATGACTTAATGAAGTGTTTTGGACTTAGGATAAAGACCATTTCATGAATTTTCATCAATTTCATGAATCAGCCTTCAGAGACAAAATGAAACCTATATGAGTGACCCTATCAACCAAAAATTAAAAATTTATGCGTGATAACACATGAAATAAGAATTCACGAAAAAAGGGGGAACTATCTTGGCGGTGAATTTCCGGTTCTTTCTATATTCAAGGATTTGGGAGACAATATTATTGGAAAGGATGGTACCCCAATCCATAATATATGAATCTGATGCATCTTCGATAATAGGAACACATTCAATGGAAATTTTACTTATATTAGGGTATCCAAACAATCTACACATCATAGCAATGATGTAGCAATATAGACCAGCTAGAGAAGACAAAAAGTACATACCCTTATCCTCATGCTTGTGCTTGTTTGGGTGTTGCCTCCATTGCCTTATTGGGTCTGATGCTAGCTTATTTTCCTTCATAAAAATTTTAAGGAAATTATTGTCATATACCTTATGTGGTTCGGGTATATGATACATTTTCTTTAAATCTTCTACCTTGAAATACCCAATTACCGTGTCCCTTGAAGTCAAGAATATCCTCTCTCCAATGTTCAAATTGTCTATTATCAATTTCACCATATCTCAATAGGGCATAAATTTAGCACGAGAAAAAATTTAGTGGAGGAATTGATTAGCAACATCACTGAAAGAAGTTTTAGAATATATTGGGGCTTCAATTATGACTACCCTTTCAATTATTTCGGGCTTTTCATCTTAAAACAATATGTACATGGATTCCCATGAGGAATATCCACTGTCTTGATTACATGTTGTATCAGAGAATAGAGGGGGCATCTCTGTTACTTCTAAAGTGAGAGGTGTAGGGTGTGGAGGAGCCATGGGTTTCTTTTTTTTTCTTTGGAGCCTTCGACATCTCGCAAGATTTTTTTCTTCTCTGGACTAACCTGCAGTAGGGTAAAAAGAGAGAATAAAGAACAATATTTGTCAATGTGGGAGCGATTAACGAAAAATCTTGAAGTGATGGAAAATATAGTTTAAAAAATACAAAACATCAAGTAATAGGCTATCAAATCACTTTGGGGCCCCGAGACCATCAATACCATTATGCTTGAGTAATGATAAAAAACGTGAGTTCACATGATTTTCTTGGACAACTCAACACTTAATTAAAATCTCGCATCGAGCACGACTTTAAAACATGAGATGCGTTCATTTTACCGATATGCGGTCAATATTTCTATGTTAATTAACTATAGGCTCTTTATCGATTATTTAAAAATATCAGAGCATTGGAGGGGCAAGTGCATCGTGAGTTTTGTGATGTGGTAGCAACATCACAATCGCAAGAGTGGTGGAGTGAGTGTAGGAAAGTATGGGTAGTGGAACTGCGATGCGATATATCTCATCGGGGATTTGAGAGTGAGGATATTAGATGGTAAGAAATATTTGTGATTGCATGATAGTGAAGGTTGACGTGGTGGTAAGGCGGGTCCTACCAATGGTTTTAATATAAACATATTCATCGGGGAGGCTTTTTCCTTTGTTAGCGTTCTTTTGGCTTAAAAGCCTTTGTGCATTGTTTTATGTACCCAGGTTGTATCGTGTCGCAATATTTGAAAGAATTTCTTTGTGTGCCGCTTATTGCTATTGCGATATGAGGTATGTGATTTTTGTTTTGAGTATATTCTCTTAAGTCCTTCGACCAATAAAATCAAAGTCAAACTTTCGAATGAGCAATTATTGTCCTATAGAAGTGTTTTATTATTCCAAGTTAAAAATTAAAAAGGGTCTTCGTTATTTTATAAGGCAATCATACATAAATAAAGGGGGGTTGTTTAATAGCACAACAGAGAATTACAAATCCCTCCCCCTTAGGGGAACACCGTCCTAGGTGTTTAGTGACAACTACAACCAGAAAAACTGCTGAAATCAAAACATATTGCCTATTATACAAAATTTTAATCTACAGATAAACTAAATTCCCTAAGTGTGGTTTTCCTTCACTCTAAACAACAAAGGAAATACAACTACTATTTTCTATAAAACAAGCAGATATACATAAATTTAAATGAGCCTACTTGTGATTCTTTCGCTCTCCTTCTCCTTCTGTCAATGTTGTCGTCGCTCTCAATCCAACTCAAGATGCTAGATTGATTCCTGCAAACACAAACACAGAAACAACAAACAACATACAATATACAAGTATTTACTTATCTTAATCAAATCAAACCGATTAGATCTGAAAAACATACATCAACAAGAATACATTGCACGAGATATAGACATATGTATGGGGAAATGAACATAAATATTTATTAAAGAGTGGGAGGAGAATATTACAACCAATGGATCGATTTGTTGTCAACCTGATCCAATTTCATTCCAGCCTCATCACATCCAACATCATCTCAACGACATATCAGTACTTTCACTTTCTTATCAAATGAGAATCCAATAGCATAACTTTGCACAAAATTATTCCTTCCTAGCACTCAGATGAGTGCTCAATTTATAGGGAAACTGATAGCAGTTTCTCAATGAATGACTTTATAATAATAGGCAAGACATGTTTCAAATTTTATAGGTGTTAGATGGACACTTGGATTTGAAGTATGGAACCTATGGACTCTCCTAGAATCCATTAGCCATGTGGAGATTCCCATAACAATGAGAATTCCGCTCCCAGGTGACCAATGCACCCTTGAGTGTCGGGAAGTGCACTGCAGTGCACCCTTGCATCGATGAATTGGCACTACAACGCAGTTATTCCTTTACAGATGAGCGTTGGTGAGCCAGTGGGTCATATAATATATACTTCAAACCTTGGAAATCTCACAATAGAAGCGATGAATGAAATTTCTTCACTTAGGGCATATAAAAACTAATATATAAGGGGATGATAGACCCTATTAATTGGTCCTAGGGATGATGTCCAGTTTGACCAGGTCTTGGGGGATGATGCCCAAATTGACCTATAAAATTTTCCCCCTAAAGCATGAAGTCAAAATAATAATAGTATTTGGATGAGATGCATTACAATGTGATGAGTAGGAACTGAAGAAAATAGTGACCTGCATCAATGTTGCAATACATTACATCATGATATTTTCATCTTGATCACGAATTGCTGAGAGAGGCATTCCCATGCTCAACACATAAACTATCTAATAACATGTACATAATTTATAAATTCATCTACATTGGAATTTTTCCCAATATATACATGCCTATAGATATAGGTCTATGTTCAGATGATGATATGTATGTAAATCCATTGTACAGATGATGTGTACAAAAATACTGAAATCACAGCCTGGATGGATGAAACTAGATCTGGGGTCTTCTTATCTCATTCACTTGATCATTCAGGTATAATTCTAACTATTCAAATATATGATTTGAAGTCGAACATGGGAATACATTGTCTGATTACCAGCCAATGATGTGATTTTTTAACAGACCCGATAAAACCACCGTTGATGTTAATGACTCTCAAGGAACTGCAGTACAATTTGCAAGGCGTGAATAGATGATTTGATGTCAAACGGAAAACAAAATCTTTCGGTCAAAGGTCCGGAAGCGAGAAACCTGCTGATGATGTAGCAAGCCTAGGGTACTGGAATATGTTTCTAAGTAAACTTCCTGGATGATGAGTTGACGTCGACAGTAAGCAACTTTATCGTGAAACAGGAGTAATGATTTCAGAGACAATATGTGACTTGATATAGAAATGTTCAGGGATGAATTTCATGAAAATTGTTATAGGTCAATTTGGGCACCATTCCTAATGACCTGGTTAAATGGACATCATCTCTAGGACCAATGAATAGGGTCTATCATCCCCTATCATTTCAGTTTTTATATGCCCTAAGACAAAGAAAAAGACAAATCATCCATGACTTTCATATGCAAAGGTTTTCAAGATTTGAAGTTTATAATATATCATATGAGAGCTCACCAACGCTGCCTCTAAAGGGACTAAGTGTGTTTCATATGCAAGTAACCCCACTCAAGGGTTCTCTGCAAAGCACTTCCCGACATTCAAGGGTGCGTTGGTCACATTGGGAGACAAATTATCAATGTTTCGGAATCTCCACTTGGCCAATGCCTTCTAGAAGGGTTCACATGTGTCAAACTTTGAATTCGTGTGTCCATTTGATCCCTCTGAGACTGGGAACATGTCTTTCCTATTATTAGAAATTCATTGATTGTAAAACTACCTTCAGCTCCTCTATAAATTGAGCACGGATCTTAGTGTTTTAGAAGGAAGAATTTGAGTAGGGAAATACTGGTGGAATTTCAATTGAGGAATTGATTTGAGTGACATGTTGCTGGAGAGATGTGCATTGTGATGAGGCTGGGATGCTGCTGGAGATGGTGACACTAAATCAATCACTGGGTTGTAACCTCCCCTTCTATCCATTAATAAAGATTGCTTCTTACTTTCCCACATATGTATCTGTATAAGCTCATGTATTTCATATTATGAATTCTTATTTGATGCATATGGTTCATGTTTTATTGATTTAACTATAATATTCCAAAATTTGCATACAATAAAATTGGAATATTAGATTTTGATGCTTTTATCTAGGAGAGGAATAAATGGGTAAGGAGGCCCATGAGTAATAAAAATATGAATAATTTCCATCTTAATATGAAGGGGATCACCTTAGGAGCTGGATTTTACACTTTCAAGTGTGAACAAGGGAAAAATAGATGTGGAAAAAGTCAAGTTTGACTAAGTCAACATGCATTCTTGAGGAGGAAGAGATCATCCAAATAAAATAGCTCAATGTGAACAAGGATCAGCCTAGACACACATGTGAGAGTGGGATTGAAGATACATAGGTGTGAAAGGAAGCAATATAGGAGAAATAGGTCTAGTTGACCAAGTCAATAGTGCTGCTACAAGAGGAGGGAAGCCAACAAAGACAGCACAGTTTTGGAGGAGGAATCTTCACTAGGAAGTCACCTCAAAAATGTGTGGGGCCCGAGGTGAGGAAGCTCACCAAGGATAAAAAGAAGGGGAGAGCAGCAAGGAGAGCATTCAATATTCAGCTATCTTTGGTCTTTTGACTACTTGCATGCTTCAGCTGTTTAGCTGTGGTTGCAGCACTGCTTAGTGCAAAGAATTCTCATGCGGGGATTCCATCCTATTCTTTGGATCGGCTTGCTTAAGGGATATAAAGGGAAGGTTTTGAGCTTCAATTCCATCAACTGGCTTAGGGCCAATCATCCATTAACACCTACAATGTAGTCATCTTCAAAAAATACGTCCTTTATGCAGGTGCAGTAGTAGCAGGGTTGCACCCCTGGATTTTGTGTTAGTGTTTGAGGAGGAGGTGTTTATTTCCCTCCGGGAGTTATAATAAGAAGGGCCTAGGGCCATTTTTCTATATTTATCAGCTATATTATGTCATATTCAGCCATGTCTAATACAAATACTGCGTTATTTTCTGCAGTGCTTCTTTTTATACATGTATAATGCCGGAAACCCTTTCCGGGTGTCTTATTCATTGTGTAAAAGAGGTTAAACCTCCATTTATTTGCTATTTTATTAATATAAACTCTAGATAAGTCTTATTTCATCATTTTATGTAGAAACCCTCATGGTAATTACGCTCTCACAGTCTTCAGAAATTATGTTGTAGAGAATTCATGGGATCGTGGTGTTTTTAAGCTATCTTGTGCTGGGGAGATCTGTTTAGTGGAGCTAGATTCATTTGTTTCACCTCCAATTCTTCAAGTGGGTTGTATATTGTCTAAAATAAGGGTTCCAATTCCCAGTATCCACTTTTATTGCGTTATTTGCTGAAGACAGCTGTTTTATGCCCTATATCACTGCATTTCCCCACTTGGGAAGGAGGATATAGGCCATATTATTGTTGTGGTTCTTACATCTACTGGTGAGATGTTCTTTTACATCTAATGAGCTGTTCTACATTTCCATGCTCATGATTTTCCAGAGCTCCAACTTTGGAATATCTTAAGATATTCCATTTGTTGTAAAAAATCCGAATTTTGGGATATTACATTAACTGAATAAATTGAATAGACAAATTGAATAGACATCTATATTATTGATATCTTTTGTTGTTTAGTTTCCATCTTTGCAGAGAATATTTTGGCGACTTAGCTCAGATTTGAAGCTACAGAAAGAGCGACAGAAGGATAATAGGAAGCGCTTGGACTCTAAGTAAGTTCTTTGATCTATTTTGTGTGTTTATTTACAGTTAGGAAAATTATTTGCAAAGTATTTAACCTATTTTTCTAGATGAGTACTACATCTAGGGAAGAATTTTTTATCTGTAATCCATAATTCTGCATAATTGGCGACTCCGCTGGGGAGTTTACCCTTCATCCTTAGTGTATTTGCCTCTGATTTTCTCTGTTTATTCACCCAATAGAATTTACTCAGAAATATTAGGCTTTTTGAAATCCAAATTTGCATTAGAAGTGTTTTAAACAGTTGTATTTTTCCTTATACAGTGTGCCCAATACACTGTTGGACAGGACATAGTGCTTTGCATAGCACTGTCTCACTTTCAGACCTGCGTTGCAACGCACTGTCTCTCCTTAGAGACTGTGTTGCCTCCTAAAACCATCCAAATTCCATTGAATTTTTCATTGAAATTTGTTTTCAGTTTGTTGTTTGTTGTGTTTTAAAGAGCCCGATACCTCAGATTGACCAGTGACCTTATCTACCTCTTCCTCCTTTGAAAGAAAATTTTGTTCAATGTTTATTAAAGCATTTTTCTTTATCATTGACGAATTAATTTCAAAGTATTTTCATTGCTACATTAGATCCATTTGATTTTGAAAATGGAAGTTGTCATAAATTCTTCGTTTCCTGATAGGATAAATTGTTGTTAAATTCCTCATTTTTTCTTCAAAAGAGAAATTGTTGTTTACATTCTTCATTTCTCAAAAGTAAAAGGCATTTGTGTTTATTTATTTGGTGCACTTAGTTTCTTTTTTGCATTCATCACATTAAAGGAACTGAAAAGAAAAACCTACATTTGCATGTAGTGGATTGATGGTTTTTTTTCAAAAGGAACGATTTAGGAAAGCTGCATTTAGTTTGTTCTTTTTGACTTGTTTGCTCTCAAATTGATTGCTCTTTCCCTCTAGAAGCTAGGATTTTCATTGAAAAACTAAAAGTGAAATATTGCTTATCATTTTAGTTTTCATTTAAGGAATTTCCAAATACATCATCGTGGTGAACCTTGAAAGGAAAATTGATAAACAAGATCAACTTAAAATTTATCTCAATTCACCTAACAAAGCATTGGAACCATAACGATAACATTTAGAAGGTCTAGGCTAGAGACTTGTTCTGGCATCGTAAAACATAGCAGTTGTCGTTAACTTGTCTGCGATACATTTCAAGTGTGATACCTCACTCCACGTACATAATTATATTATAGCTCGTCCACGTACTTTCGAGTATATCGGGTGGTGTTACAATACGAAAAGTATAAAGGGGTGCTCTCACTGTGCGGTTTCACATCAGAAAGCGCTAATACGGACTTGGGCCTCCACGTACCTTCGGGTATATTTGGGAGGACAAATTTAGGTTGTTATCCATCCATAATGAACCGAGTCAGCCACCTTATAAATTGTGATACACCGAACACAGCATTCGGGGAGATTGCCTGCCCGTACTTCTTGGTTCGCCAGAAGGTATTCTGCAGTTCACAGTTTCTTGGTAAACCTTTTTTTCCTAGAAATAACTTTTTATTTTGTTTATTTGTTTTTGGTTAAAATAAATTAGTAATTGTGGAAGAACAAAATCCTTTTCCCCGTCATTCGTGTATATTAGCATTGAAACCACCTTTACCACTAGAAGTTACTCCTAGTCGGCGAAGGCGACATCACTCTACCGAAACCAGTACTATCGGTACCTATGGTGAAGCATCATCTTCCCATATACCAAAGTCGGCACAAGTTGTTTCTACACATCCTGGTTTGTCTATTGTTGTCAAGATGGATTCCTCACAGCTATCTGTGGTCACGATCCATCCAATCAATGAGACCATACCTCACGAACTTGGCATTGTTCAACTGGAAGTTGATCCAGATCCCATTGTACTTTAGGGGGCAGTTGTTATTGGTCAAACTAGAAATCATCCCCAGGACCAATAAAATAGGGTCTATCATCCCCTTATATTTCAGTTTCTATAATCCCTAAGTGGAGAAATCTTGATCCCGAAGTCTAACAACCGGAAGTTGTTTCTGTATTGGTCGCTCCACAATCTATTGTAGCCATTGAGTCTCCCATATCACACAGTCAAACACCTGAAATATACTTTGGGCCTGACGACAAATTTCTTCCACCTGGTTTGATTTCGATTGAAGAAATATCACAAGAAGAGAGACCTTTAACTCCAACTCACTTTTAGTAGAAGCTTTACCTATATGATTCTTTTCCTCAATCACCTTCCTCTTCTTTTGTTGATCATGTTTCACTTCAAGTTCCCGTAGATTCTATAGGGTATACATTGGGTCATTTGACCATGGCTGAGATAACATCCCAGACTGAACTATCTATTTCAACTGCGACGACATCTAATGTTGCTTCATCTTCGATGTTTTGTCCATTGAATTCACCCATGTCATCATCTGGAATCCTATCTGGTTCCTCCTTTATGAGTATTGAACGACTTGATCCTTTATTCATATCTTCAGTGAAATATCAAGCTGATCCCATCAGTTATTCTCCTTGGTGGCTGGTGATAGCACAGAAATCACCCCCATAAATTCCAAAATTCAATGGAAACCCTGGAGAAGACCCGTCAACGCATGTTATAACTTATCATTTGTAGTGCTCATCAAGCTTCTTAAATGATGACTCTGTTAGACTACATCTTTTCTAGTGCACACTCATTAGTCCAACTGCACTATGAGGATGGTTCTTTCACTGTGTCAACCTCATTAAAAAATGAAACAGCCTTTGAGGATAGTTCTTTTTTCTTGTGTCAACCTCGTTAAAAAATAAAACAAATGCCTATGAGGATAGTTCTTTTTTCTTGTGTCGACCTCGTTAAAAAAATGAAACAAGTGCCTTTGATGAAAGTTCTTTTACTGTGTCAACCTCGTTAAAAAATGAAACAGTTCATGAGCATAGTTCTTTTCATGTGTCAAGCTCGTTAAAAAATGAAACAAATCCTCTCCTAATTACGACGAGTCTTCCATCTGATCTCATAAATGAACCTTCATTCCATCCAGATATTAGTAACCAGTAGTTTACTTAGGTGCATGAAATGAAGCTTGGGGGGCATATTCTCTTGCAGGGGGCTTTCGACATGTGCTCTTACAGGGGGCATTTAAAAAATTCTTACCAATTGCACGTAATCAACCGCTGAAGTTCGGGGGCAAAAATTACGTTCAGAGCTCCAAAATGCAAATGGTAAATATGGAATGGTAAAAATGAATAGTAAAACTCTTTTTAATAGTCATTTAATTGTTTGCAAATCATATTTATTGCTATGACTATGGTTTTATTATGTTTTTATCATGAAACGGGTATTTTTAATCCATTTGATATTGTTCTGAACAGGTCTTACAACTGATGAACAGATTAGTCGTGCAGATTTATTTCAAGAATGATTTGACCACAAAGCATACTTTTTCTCCTTATTTTTTGAGCTTTGTTAAAAATGAAAAAGGATTTGAAGTGCACTTTTATCTCTTTTTCAAGCTTCGATAACAGCGAAAAAGGAACCCCTGGAGTCTTCTTTCAGCTCTTTTTAGACTATGATAATGTAAAACGATTGCCGAGCACTTGTCTTTTCGAGCTCGTAAAAGTAAATGAATTGATATCTACTCAATATAATTTTAGCCCTTTTACGGACTGAGATAGATTATTTACAAAAAAGGAATACCTTGGTTAAACATGACTAAAGAGGTTCTCTTAGATATTTTTTTACACTTTTTTGGATCTGAGCGACAAATTTACGAAAAAGTACATTTTTGAGTTTTCTTTCATCCTCTTTTTCAAACTCTCTAAACATGAAAAAGGACCGAGCTATCACTGTCGTTAAGCTCGTTAAAACAGAAAATAGCGATGGACTTGTCGATCATGGCAAGAATCGAGTTTCATTCATCGCTAGACTCGTTAAATTATTAAATAGCGATACATTATTCGCCTGAAGGGTTGAATTATAGATCAAGAAAATGTTATCCTCCTCGAGCTTGTTAAAAAATAAAGAGGTACTGGTTGACAAATGACCAGTGAAAATTTGGGAAAGTGAACAGAACTTTTTATGGTAGCAGGTCACTCTTGAACATGAAACTTCACTCCATCACCGTCACTGTTTGAGTTGGGTAACCTTATTTACGGTTCATTCATACCTATGGTTCATCATACCTTCACTTCGGTTTTGGGTCAATTCTTCCAACTCATCTCAGTGTTGCCGATATGTTCAAGAGAAGTCATCCAGTGCATACTCATCCTTCTGCAATACTCATAAACCTTCATTCTCATGATAGTCATCCCTGAACATTGCTATATCAAGTCATACCTTTGTCTCTGAAATCAGTAACTCTCATTTCACAATAAGGTGGCTTCTTTTTTACGACAAATCATTATCCAAGAAGTTCACTTAGAAACATTATATTCCAGTACCATGAGGCTTGTTACAGCATCAACAAGATCATCACTTCCGGACTTTTGACCGAAATATTTTGTTTGGCGTTTGACATCAAATCATCTATTCATGCCTTATGAAATGTACTGCAGTACCTTGAGGGCCATTGACATCAATGGTGGTTCTCTCATGTTTTTTAACAGCTCACGTTATTGTCTAGTAATCAAATGATGTATTTCCATGTTCAACTACAAATCATATATTCACATGGCTAGACTTGTACCCGAATGATCAAGTGAACGAGATAAGAAGACCCCGGATCTAGTTTTAGCCATCCGAGCTACGATTTCAGGATTGTTGTACACATCATCTGTATGGTGACCTTACATATAGATCGTCATCTGAGCATGGGCCTATATCTGTAGGCATGTCTGTATTGGGCAACATTCCAATGTAGACGACTTTCTGAATTATGTACATGTTATTAGATTGTTTATGTGCTAAACATGGGAATGCCTACCCTCAGAAATTATGATCAAGAGGATATATCATGATGTAATGTATTGTAATATTGATGCAGGTTGCCACTCCGCTTCATCTCCAGCCCATCACAGTGTAAAGCATCTCAATCAAAATATTTTTATTATTATTCTTACTTCATGCTTTAGGGGGGGAATTTTTATAGGTCAATTTGGGCACCATTCCCAATGACCTAGTTAACTGGACATCATCTCCGGGACCAATGAATAGGGTCTATCATCCCCTCTCATTTTAGTTGTTATATGCCCTAAGACAAAGAACAAGACAAATCATCCATGACTTTCATTTGCAAAGGTTTCCAAGATTTGAAGTTTATAATATATCATATGAGATCTCACCAACGTTGCCTCTAAAGGGAATAAGTGTGTTTCATATTCAAGTAACCCCACTCAAGGGTTCTCAGCAAAGCACTTTCCAACATTCAAGGGTGCGTTGGTCACATTGGAAGAGAAATTCTTATTGTTCCGGAATCTCCACTTGTCCAATGCCTTATAGAAGGGTTCACATGTGTCAAACTTCAAATCCATGTGTCCATTTGATACCTATGAGACTGGTAACATGTATTTCCTATTATTAGAAAGTCATTGATTGTAAAACTACCTTTATCTCCTCTATAAATTGAGCATAGATCGTAGTGTTTTAGAAGAAAGAATTTGAGTAGAGAAATGCTGGTGGAATTTCAATTGAGGAACTCATTTGAGTGACATGCTGCTGGAGAGATGTGCATTGTGATGAGGCTAGGATGCTACTGGAGATGGTGACACTAAATCAATCACTGGGTTGTAACCTCCCCTTCTATCCATTAATAAATATTGCTTCTTAATTTCCCACATATGTATCTGTATAATCTCATGTATTTCATATTATGAGTTCTTATTTGATGCATATGGTTCATTTTTTATTTATTTAACAGAATAACTTGAATAGACATCTGTATTATTGCTATCTTTTTTTGTTTAGTGTTCATCTTTGCAAAGAATATTTTGGTGACCTAGCTTATATTTGAAGCTACAACAAGAGCGACATAAGGAGAATAATAATCGATTGGACTCCAAGTAAGTTCTTTGATATGTTATGTGTGTTTATTTATAGTTAGGAAAAGTAGTTGAAAATTCTTTAACCTATTTTTCTAGATGAGCACTACATCTAGGGAAGAATTTTTTATCCATAATCCATAATTCCGCATAAAAAAAATGAAGGTTTATGAGTATTGCAGAAAGATGAGGCTTTACTAGATGACTTCTCTTGAACATATCGACGACACTAAGATGAGTTGGCAGCATTGACCCAAAACCGAAGTGATGATATGATGAATTGTAGGTATGATGAACCGTCAAGAATATTACCCAACCCAAAAGTCACGATGATGGAGTGAAAGTCTCATGTTCAAGAGTGACCTGCTACCATAAAGTATTTTGTTCTTTTTCCAAAATTTTCCCCAGTCATTTGACGACTAATACCTCTTTATTTTTTAACAAGCCTGAGGAGGGTAACATATGCTTGATCTATAATTAAACCCTTTGGGCGAATCCATCACTATTTATTAATTTAATGAGTCTAGAAATAAATGAAACTCAATCTTGCCATGATTGACAAGTCCGTCACTTTTTTATGTTTTAACAAGTCTAACGACAATGAAAACCCGGTCCTTTTTCATGTTTAGAGAGTTTGAAAAAGAGGACAAAAGAAAACTCCATGAGTCATTTTTCATAAATTTTTCGCTTAGGTCCGAAAATGTGTAAAATGATACCTGAGAAAACCTCTTAGCCATGTTCGACTAAGGTTTTCCTTTTTCGTAAATAATCTATCTCAGTTTGGAAAAGGGTTATATTTATACTGAGTTGATGTCGTTTCATTTACTTTTACGAGCTCGAAAAGACAAGTGCTCAGAAATTTTTTCACAGTATTGGAGTCTGAAAAGAGCTAAAAGAAGGCTCCAGGGGGTTCTTTTTTCGCAGTTATCGAAGCTCGAAAAAGAGATAAAACTGTGCTTCAAAAAAATTTCCATTTTTATCAAAGATAAAAAACGAACAATAAAAGTATGCTTTGTGGTCAAATCATTCTTAAATAAGTGTGCATGACTAATCTATTGTATCAGCTATAAAACCTGTGCACAGAACCATCAAATAGATTAAACATACATGTTTCATAGAAAAAATGAATAAAAACCATAGTCACAACATTAAATATGATTCAAAATAATCAAATTGACTAATTAAGAGAATTTTTTACCATTCATTTTTACCATTCCAAAGTTACCATTTGAAAATTAGGAGCTCTGAACATGTTTTGCCCCCGAAATTCAGTAGTTGATTGCGACAGATTCTATGGATAGTTTCTCTTGCCGTTTGATCCAGGTTGGAGCTATGAAGCTTCTCTTTCTTTTAGTATCATTTTCATTGCATTTCATGGTCAATTTTTAGGGTTTTGAGACCCTTAGGGTAAATATACTACGCTCAGAGGGAAACACACCCTTGAATGTCGAAAGGTGTGTTGCAGTGCACTGAAATTGAAGTGCAGATGCACTGCAATGCTCTATCCCTTGACCTGGGGTGTGTTGGGACCAATTCTCTTTTTTCTTTCTTATTATGTGCCCAAAATTTCCTAGGTTTTTTGCATGAAATGGGTCCTAATGAAGATTATGATTGTGTTTCAGGTATTCATCAGATCAAATTGACGATTACGTGGAGAGAAAGAGAACATGAAGAACATAAGATGATTTCCCTAAATGATCCAAGTACAGTAAGATCCCTAAGATATTGCGAGTTGCTAAAATAATTCATATTGTCAGGGATGAGGCAGAAAATGGAACTATTGGAGCTCCTATTTCATTCATGGGATCCGATATTACAGGCTTTTCACATTAGGGACAATGTGCTCCCAATATTAGTGCAGGACATTTATTTTCTCACTGGATTATCGAGGCAAGGTTCTCCCATTTACCTTTTCAGGTCTGCTCTTCGAGGAGAGACAATGAGAGATTATATACTGCAGCACTACCATCCAGGGACTGAACAAAGTAAATATGGGAAAATAAATATTCGCGATTTACGTGATTTGCCTTTGAGGACCATTCTGCTTAATATCGCAAAGCTTGTCAGTTTCTCTACACTACATGTGGCAAACAAATCATACATGTAGTACGCACTGGAGTGTTTAGAACCAACAATGTTTAACTAGGCTAAATTTGTTCTCTTTCAGATGAAAGAACAAATAAACAAAGAAAAGGGAGGAAGGAAGAAGAATTTCAACTATGGTTCAATCCTGATTTCTTTTGCTTTAGAGTGGATTCCATTGATGCAGCCATAACATGTTACATTGGGCATATCTGGCCCTAGAGATCCACGGATGCATTGAATTGATGGCTAAACATGCTGGTCAATCAACCATCGTATTCTCTATTGCATTTTGTACCTAGTTTATATGACATATTATCGCCATAGATCAATGTGCATACGCAGGCATAGATTTCCGAGGAGATCCATACTTGATTCTACCAGACGACGCTCAATGGGGTGCAATTGGTAAGAATGTTTTGACCATGTTTTTTTATTTTTTCTAAGGTTTCTACATGTTTTTGTATTTTGATGTTTCCCAATACTAAACTAAAGTTTTTATGTAAACAGATGTGGGTCGAGTTCGACCAGTGGGTCAACCAAAGCAGGGAGCAAATGAGCCAGAAGAGAGGGTTGTCGGGAGAGAATTCCTTCGGGATTTAGATATGATCGAAACTCTTGTTGAACAACAACAACACATGGATGGATTGACTCTTGGGATTCTAGATTTCCAGATCGAAGAGTTACCTATGAGACTGCAGCACCACACTATTGCCATTCCTAACCATTGGATGAAGTTATTGTGTAGGATAGCTAGATCAATAGCTTGTTGTCACGAGCATCACTAGTTTACTTTAAAATTTTGCATGCATTTTGAGGTCAAATGACCAATGTGTCTTGGGCACAAATTTTTTAAAAACCTATAACTATCTATCTATTTGTTTTCAGTGTTTTCCTATGTTTATTGCACAATCCTATTCAATTATTTGACGTGAATTGAAAATATATCTTTACATGTGTTTCAAATGTCTGTTTAAAACATAATTTTCTAAGGAATCAGTTAATGTGTTCAAAATTCTGGAAATGTGTTGATATTAAATATAATCAAAATGTCTTTCCAAAAGTCAAACTCTTAGGAACATACGATGCAGTGTTGGATTTCGGAAAGTATAAATGCTAGTAAGTTGCAATACAACAAGTTGTGAGTCTAACCTAATGATGATGTGGTTAATACCAAATGAAATGAAATCAGAGAGAAGTTCAATCAACGCGTTATACTCCACAATATTTTTTGTAGATCGACCGATACAAATTCTTTGAAAAATCACTAACTCGCCACTTGGAGCGAAAATGGCCCATGTTGCGGAGGATAGATTCTACGTACTGTGACTAGCACCATTAGCATACCCAATGAATGGTTCTAAAGATTCAAACATCTACAATTAAATGTAAAGCAGATTATTAACTTCAAGGAAACTCTAGAAAAACAAACTTTGACAGTAAATGCAAATCAAAAGCATATATACAATATAATACAAAAGTTTAATGCGATCATGTTTAAGCATAGTAACGCTTAAGATACAACCCATTTCGGGGTTGCGCCAATGGAATTCCATCATAATCTACTAACTCGTAGGCACCCTTAGCAAGAACTCTTTTGAGAATATAGGGGTCATGCCATAACGGCTCAAATTTTCATGTACCTATTACATCAGCTTCCTGATCATAAAGTAAGACCAGTTCACCCTTTGAGAAGATGCGAGGTTGGACATATTGGTCATATTGCACCTTGATTCGTCTCTTATGTGCTTCGATGGCCAATGCGACTTCACGACGTGTTTCATCAAGATGGATGAGGTTAAAAAGACACACTTATTCAGGTAAAAAGTCAACAACGAGTTTTAACGACGGTATTTCACATTGTATAGGAAATATAGCTTCCAGACCATACACCAATTGAAAGGGGGTAAATCTGGTTGCATTTATCACCGAGGTTCGTTAAGCCCACAAATCTGAGTACATGATCAAATGCCAATTTCATTTATGAACTCATATCATTCGTTGAAGTATTCGTTTAAGAATCTTGTTAATAGTTTCAATGTGTATATTGGATTGTGGATAATAAGGAGTAGAACTATCATGCGATAGTCCTAATTTGGCAGTCAACTCATTCATCATGTGATTGAGAAAATGCTTACCATCATTTTTGACTATAGCCTGTAGAAAACCAAACCATGATATGACATGATTGAAAAAGAATAATGCAATTGTTTCACCTATGTTATTGAATGTATGCATCACTTCAACCCACTTGGTAAAGTAGTCTACTCAGACAATAATATAACCATGCCCCCTAGACAAACGAGGGTTGCAGGTCATGAAATCAATGCCCCATTTTTCAAATGGTCCCATAATGATAACAAGATGCATCGACGCTAGCGGTTTGTGGATTTTACGATCAAATATATGGCATGCATGACAACTTCTGACCGCGAGGATGCAATCAAGAAATATGGTAGGCCAAAAGTAACCCATGTGGAGAATATTCTGCACGGTAGAGTATCTAGACAAGTGAAGCCCCAACATGAAAATCATTTAGAACTTTCTTGGCCTCGTCATGAGTGAGGCACCTCCTTAAAATTGTATCGACACCATGAAGATAAAGTGTATCGTCGATGATCAGATAATATTTGGCTTGGTATCGAGTACGTTGTTGTTGAGAGCGAGAGATATCGGGCTAAAAAGTATGGGTTTGGAGATAAATGATAAAATCCCCATACCAAGGATCACATGATCCGATCAGAAAAAAAGAATCATCAGGAATTGATGGTTTCGATATAGTAGCGGTACTATCAGAGGGAAGGTCGTAGAGAAGCTCAGCCAAAAAAATTCCTGTAAAATGACGATCCATTTTGAATATCCCCCCCAAAAAATTGACGTGACAAAATTTATGTCATGGGGTTGCAATCCGAAATGACAATGGCCTTCCGGAACATGATATAATGGTGAAATTTGGACAGCTTGAACGACCTCCAAGGCAATATTTTCGACATATGAATAGTTCACTTTCGTATCATTGAGATTACGACTCAAATAATATATCAGATTTTCTATCCAATCTTCTTCTTGGACCAATACCATAGCAATGGTCGTATATGCCGCAGCGATATATAAGAAATAATCACTCTGATAATTTAGGGGATACAATAATGATGCCCGAACAAGTGTGTCCTTGACAACGTCAAAATAAGCTTGCACAACCTTATCCCAATGGAAGGGAATCCCCTTTTTCAAGAGACAAGTAAATCCTTTAGCCATTTCGATGTAGTTGGGTATGAACCTCCTTAGGAAGTTAGCATTTCCTTGAAGTTTCTGTAATTGAAGTAAATTTCGTGGCACAGGAAAATCAAGAAAGGCATGGACCTTCAATGGGTTGATTCGAATTCCTTCTTTTGAGACGAAAAATCCTAGAAAATGACCAGAACCAACACAAAACACACATTTGTGTGGATTGAGGCATATTTTGTAGTGTCAACAGCGTAAAAATATAGCTCTCAAATGCATTGGGTTATCAATCTAGTTTTATGAATGCGCGGGTAAATCGTTTAGATAAGGTTGAACAATGTGCTTGATGTCATTGAAAGCATAATCCATTGCTCTCTGAAATGTTGCCCCAACGTTCTTTAAACCAAATGGGAGTTTACGGTAAGCGAATGTGCACCATGAATGTTGTCTTATATTAGTCCTCTGGGCGGATATTGATTTGATTGTAACAGGAGAATCCATCCATGAACAAAAAAAATTCACATCCGGCACAATTGTCAATAATCTGGTCGATAAAGGGAGTAGGATAGTTGTCTTTTGGGAAAGCAAGATTTACATACCGATAATCGACGCACACTCTGATTTTCCCTTGTTTCTTCATGACAGGAACAATGTTATAAATCCAATCAGTAAGCAGAACAAGGTAAATGAAACTAGCACGCAAAAAAATTTCAACTTCTGCTTTAATGGCAGCAGGCTTTTTCGGATGAACAAGACGAAGGCGTTGACGTACCAGTCTGAAATCACGGTTCATTTTAATGGTGTGTTCAACAATACTAATATCTATGCCTGGAATTTCCTCATAAGACCAAGAAAATATATCTCGTAATTCACGAAAGAGAGAGCGATAAGTTTCGAGTTCTAATAGAGAATAAGACATGCCGACATCAATGTTTTATACAATGTTGGGTTTGGTTGAAATATTGATAGAAATGGTGTCTTCAATATTTGATAGATTTCGCTCGGATTCAATAGCATTAATGGGAAAATAATTCAAAAATAAAGTTTTGATTGATGGGTGATATAGTTCAATAAGATTTTATTTTTCGTAATCCTGAAGATGGGAATGATGATGATGATTTTCCCATGGTTCTCCTTCTGGAATCATGGATTCCACAATGCTCTCATTAGTGAAGAAAGTGGATGAAAAAGGATCAGATGGAGTACCAAAATCTAATGATCGGTTGCCCCAAATGATCGACGATGATGATTTCAGATTCATTGCCCAATCCATGTAGATTGATTGTTATGCCAGCTCAATTGGGCTCGGTGGTAGGAATTCATCTAGCATAACAACTTCAAATTCATTGGTAATATTCCTTGAGAAAAATGGAGTGGAAGATATCATGCAACAGGTCTCTATTCTTGCAATTTCTACCGACGTCACAGGTGATGGTAATGCAAAGGTGCCCATTAGGGAAGAATACTTTAAGATTCCTACACCAATGTTTTGAAGTGCTAGCTAGGGTGCATGAACTAACGTAGCACTTCTAGTTACCTGGGAACTGGAGGCAAGGAAGGAGAGTTGAGTGATGACTGTGATAACACCTTTATGAGGAAAGTTGATCATTTTAAAATAAGTAGAGAAGATCGTAGTCATAGCGTAAACCCATGGCCTTCAGAGTAAAATGTTGTAGTCAAGGGGTCCGTCAACGACCTCAACTTCAATAGTTACTATTTTTCCCCCTAGTTCAACATGCAAGTTATTGATGATACCACAAGGCTTATATGTACGACCGTCAAAATCTTTCAACTTCGTAGGCAATTGAGATAGGCGCGACAAGGAAAATGACTTCCAGCAATTTAAAGACATAATGCAAGTAGATTCTCCCTCAAAAATAATAATACAATGAACGAGGTGATTGAGAACATTTACTTGGATGGAGAATGCCAATTATACTCGTAATTTTGGCACATAGCCCGTATGATCATACAACTACAATATTAGAATTTTTCGGATCGATTCCACCAATTTCCAACAACAAAGTCTGTTTCTGGGAGGGAGAATTTTGAAGTACCTCAAATGTCGACATAGCTGAAGGGGCTGGAGCAAAACATTCAAATATATTATAATTTTTAGTAGCTCGGGCTTGAGGATTAAATGTCAATTTATGGCCGACTCCCTTTGGTGGCTTTATTGTTAACTCGGGAATAGTAGTTTGTAGAATAGATTATGTGGACAGATTCATGGTCAAGGTATTAGGTTGATCAATAGCCTAACTACCATCATCTTTATTTCACGTTGATACCAAAACATCAATTTTTGGCTTTGTGACGGATAGCATAAGCACTTGGGAACTAGAATTTGGATCTGTAGCAACCATATTTGTGTTTGGATTTGGAAATGGATATGTCAACACAACAGATGCATTCGAGGTCTTAAGAAATTTTGAGACTTCAGCACGGTGAGGAAAATCTCAAACAAAGTGCACCTCATTACATATTATGCAAGGGTAACGAGGTTTCTGATTGTTTCCAGTTTTTTGAGCAAATGATTATTCCTACGGGGTTGAATTTTGCTTTTTATTCACTTTCCCCTTTTTCTTACTTATGGGTTGCTTGACACGTTTTCCTTTTTCAGATGACATGGCATGAATTTAGGAAGAATATGAAAGATCGAATGCAATAGAGTGATGTGTGCTTGCAGTACCAATCATATCGTCGTCGACATGAGAGTACTTAGATGGAGGAGGAATAGTAAAATTAGATTGTGACGCGTTGGTAATTTTCTCATAGAGAATGCCAGACTGAGTATAAATCAAATCTAAGTATTGGGCAAAAGAAATGACCTGCTCTTTAGTGACGACGCCACCCTTAGCCACATCCTCGGTGATAGATGCCAACAAGGAATTAATGAATCACTCAGCAAGGAGTTGATCCGAAACAAATGTTTTGACCATTCTACGATGACGACGCCACTCCTGAATATGATTAGAAAAGTGAGTAGCATTAGTCCGTTTAAAATTGGTCAGGAGTTTTATTCCAGTTTCATATTGGATGGGTAACTAGAAGTGGGTCAGAAAGGAAGTAGCTAAGGTAGTGAAATTATGAAATGAAGCTCATGGTAACTCAAAGTACCACTTCGCGGCCGAACTAGTGAGCGTACGTTGGAAAAGACGTAGTCAAACAAAGCCATCATTTAAGGAGTTGGATGAACACCACAAATGATAAGTCATAACATGCGTCGACGGATCTTCTCCAGGGTTTCCATTGAACTTAAGAATATCCGAGGGTAATTTATGTGGTATCACCGACCACCAACGAGCATCGTTGATTGGATCGTTGGTAAGATGGTTTAAATCAGGTAATTCTAAAGTTACAACAAAGGGAAACTGTCAATTTAAGTCAGGTTGAGAATAACCAAGATATGATGGAATTGCTTGGGCAACAGGCCTTTGAGAGCCAACATAAGGAATTTGTTGTTGGTAACCCAGATAGGGGTTGTTTTGATAAGAAAATGCTTGAGGATTCTGTTGACCAAAACCTAGGTAAGATACTTGTTGTTGAAATGATTGTTGTGGCATTTGTGCTTGTGTCTGCCAAGGTGTCTGCCCACCAAGATTATAGCCCAAACTGGAATAACTTGGACCCGGTTGTGAATAGGTAAGACCCGGTTGTGCCTATGACATCCCATAATAGGGTATTCCATCTTGTGAATGAAAATTTTTGGATACAGATGGTTGTTGTAAACCAGCCGAAGGAGTTGGAGTTTGAGGGCATTGGGTGGAAGGACCCACCTGAGACGATTGAGGTATAAAAATATGTTTGTAACAAGGGTAAGGATGTATTAAAAAGTGGAGTAGATGTGGGTGCAATGGGTTGAAATGGTTGATATGAATGCACAACTGTTTGTGGTTGAACAGGCAGAAGAGGCTACCACTGAAAAACAATCATTCCAACATTAGGTTGACAGTAAAAGGACAGAGTATTGTCAAAATGGGTAACCATAGGTTTCCCCCCAACATGAGGAGTATAATAATATGGAATTCATTGTTCTCCAAATGTTGGGAGTCCAGTTGAGATTGTACTGGATGAAATATACCCAGATGGACCGGCTAAATATTGCACTGAAGATGTATAGAAATGATCAAGCCGTTCAATACTCATTAGAGATGTACCAGATAGAATACTAGATGATGACATGGGTGAATTCCATGGGTTTAAGGATGCACCAGAGAAGGCTCCAGATAAATATTGGTAACCAGGTGGGACGGAAGGACCACCATATATATGTGACTCTGGTGATGTGGTGAACATCAATGGGGTAGAAATAGTAGATGTTGTCATAGTTGTAACAGATGGTATAGTTGGAGATGTTGACTCAGCCATGGTCATACGACCCAATGTATACCCTATAAGATCAAGGGAACTTGAATTGAAACAAGATAAAATAGAGAAGTGTAAGGTGATTGAGGAAAAGACTCGTAAAGATAAATCTCCTCCCCAAAATGAGTTGGAGTTGAAGGTGTTTCATCTTGTGGTGTTTATTCAATCGAAATCAAACCATCTGGAGGGATTTCGTTGTCAGGTCCGAGATATATTTCAGGTGGTTCACTGCGCAATATGGGAGACTCAATGGCTACGATCAACTGTGGAGCGACCAATACAGGAACAACTTTCGACTGTTCGACTTCGAGATCTAGATGTTCTGGTAAAAGAACGATGGGATTTAGATCAACTCCCAGTTGAACAACGTCAAGTTCGAGAGGTATGGTCTCATTGATTGGATGGATCGTGGCCACAGGTAGCTGTGAGCACTCCATCTTGACAACAGTGGATGAACCAAGATTTGTAGAAATGAATCAAGACAACTATGGTATATTTGATGATGATGTTGCACCAGAGGTACTGATAGTACTAGTTTCAGTAGAACGATGTCGCCTTCGCCGACCAGAAATGGCTTCTGGTGGTAAAGGTTGTTTAAGTGCTATTCTATGTTAATGATGGGGAAAAGGATGTTCTTCTTCCATGATGAGTGATTTATTTTATTACAAAAAAAAATATAAAAAAAATAAAAGGGTAATTTTAGGCAAAAGGTTTACCAAGTAATTGTGAACTACAGAATACCTCCTGGCAAACCAAGAAGTACGGGCAGGAAATCTCCTTGAATGCTGTGTTCAGTGTATCACAAGTTACAAGGTGGCCGACTTGGTTACCTATGGATGGATAGCAACCTAATTTTTTCCTCCCAAATATACTCGAAGGTACATTGAGGCCCAAGTGCGTATTAGCATTGTCTAATGCGAAATCGCACAGTCAGAGCACCCCCTTATACTTTTCGTACTAGAACACCGCCCGATATACCCAAATGTACATGGACGAGCTCTGATATAATTACGTACATGGAGTGAGGTATGACACTCGAAATATATCGCAGACAAGTTAGTGACAACTACTATGTTTTACAACGCCAGAACACGCATCTAGCCTATAAATTCTAATTGTTATTGTTAATGTTACAATGCTTTCTTAGGTTGATTGATGTAAATTTTATGTTGATCTTGTTTAAAAGTTTTTCTTTGAGGTTCACCGCGTGATGTAATGGAAATTCCTAAAAATGCAAAATAAATGATAAGAAAACTTTTCAATTTAGCTTTTTCAACGAAAATCCTAGCTACTAAAGGGAAAGAGCAATCAATTTTTGAACAAACAACAAAGAGCACAAACTAAATGCAGATTTCCTAACTTGTTCCTGTGCAACACACTCAATTAACTAGATGCACATGCATGTTTTTATTTCAGCTCCCTTTAATCTGAATGAAAGAAAGGAAACTATATGCACAAATCAATCAAACAATTTTTTTCTTATGAGAAACGAGGAATGAAACAACAATTTCTCTTAGGAAAATGAAGAATGGAACTACAATTTTTCTACAGGAAACGAGGAATGAAAAAAAATAAATTCCTTTTCGAAAACAGAATTGATCTAATGCAAAAATTAACTACTTTGAATTTTATTTTCCAATGATAAAGAAAAGTAACTAATAAAACATTGAACAAATTAATTTTCAAAGGAGGAAGAAAAGGAAAGTTTACTGGTCTCTAAGAGCTTTCATAAATCTGAGAATACAAAAAACAAGTGGTTGAAACTAAAAGCAATGACAAATTTTGATGGAATTTGGTTGGCTGAGGGGCCAACACATTCTCTAAGGGGAGACAGTGCATTGCAGAGCACCCCTGAATGGAACACAATGCATTGTACCTTGACCAACAGTGCGTTGGGCGCAACGAGGTTTGAAAAACAAGTAGCAGAACACACTTCTAATGCAATTTTTTCATTCAAATGACTAATAACAGAAATTAGATGCTACTAATGAAGATAAACAGAGGCAAAAACACCAGGATTGATAGGATACTCCCCAGTGGAATCGCTAATTTGTTATATGAAATTTTAATCTACAGATAAACTAAATTCCCTGAGTGTGGCGTTCCTTCACTCAAAATAATAGAGGAAATACAACTACTATTTTCCCTAAAACAAGTAGATATACAGAAAGGTAAAGGAGCCTACTTGTGATTCTTTCACTCTCCTTCTCCTTCTCCTTCTCCTTCTCCTTCTGTCGCTATTGCCATCACTTTGAATCCAACTCAAGCTTCTAGATTGATTCCTGCAAACAAAAACAGAGAAACAAAAAACAACATACAATATGCAAGTATCTACTTATCTTAATCAAATCGAATCGATTAGATCTTAAATACATACATCATCAAGAATACATTTCACAAGGTATAGACATATGTATGGGAAAATGAACATAAATCTTTATTAAAGAGTAGGAGGAGAATATTACAACCAATGGATCGATTTGTCGTCAACCTACTCCAACTTCATTCCAGCCTCATCACATCCAGCATCATCTCATCAACATATTAGTACTTTCACTCTCTTATCAAATGAGAATCCAATAGCATAACGTTTCACAAAATTCTCCATTCTTATCACTTAGATGAGTGCTCAATTTATAGGGAAACTATGTTATTTTCTCAATGAATGATTTTCTAATAATAGGAAAGGCATGTTTCCAAGTTCAAAGGTGTTAGATGGACACTGGGATTCGAAGTATGACACCTATGGACTCTTCTAGAAGGCACTGGACATGTGGAGATTCCCGTAACAATGAGAATTCTTCTCCCAGGTGACCAACGCACCCTTGAGTGTCGGGAAGTGCATTTTAGTGCACCCTTGCTTGGAGGAATTGGCACAGCAACGCAATTAGTCCCTTAAAGATGAGCATTGGTGTGTCAGTGGGTCATATAATATATAATTCAAACCTTGGAAATCTCACAATAGAAGCCATGAATGAAATGTCTTCACTTAGGGAATATAGCAACTGATATATAAGGGGATGACAGACCCTATTCATTAGTCTTGGGGATGATGTCTAGTTTGACCAAGTCTTTGGGGATGATTCCCAAATTGACCTATAACACTGCCCATGGATATTTATAACTTTGCTCGATGTAGTATTTACAATGAACAACCTTTTGAAAAGCAACCAACATGAAAAACATAACAACATGAAAACCATACTGCTCATTGCAACTTTATAGCACAACTCGTTGCAATATTTACATACATATACATATATGTATATGTATGTAAACTTCTCTGCTATAAACTTCTCAGCCGAAATTCGAACTCTCGTATTTTCAAACTCTCATCTCCTCATAAAAAATCTTGCCCACGATTCGAACCCTCCGCTGCTCCGGTGCGCTGGGTTTTATAGGCGCACCGGTGCAAAAGAGTTGTGAAGCACCGGTGCGTATTATGATTATAAGCGCACCGGACAAAAAAACAGGAGTATAAAGTTCTTTTTTTTCTATGTAAGATCATAATAAAATAATGATAATTCTAAAGTACATGAATTTATTTACATTATTTTCTCAAATTTACTATGTTACAAAAATTCATATTATTCAAGATTTATTATTTTACAATTATTTACAAATTTACAAATTTAAAATTTTTAATAAAATCATTTCACATTAATACAATCACAAATATTTTACATACAGTTACAATTAGAATTAGAATTATAATTTTACAATTTCACATACAATTACAATTAGAATTACAATTACAATTTTAGAATTTTACATACAATTACAATTACAATTACAATCATTTCACAGTAATACAATTAAAATTTTACAAATATTTTACATACAAATAGAATTACAATTACAATTACAATTACAATTTTACAAATATTTTACATACAATTACAATTATAAATACAATTACAATTTTAGAATTTTACATACAATTACAATTACAATTACAATTAAAATTTTACAATTTGTCATATATACAATTAAATTACAATTACAATTACAATCATTTCACAATAAATTAAATATTACAATTAAAATTAAAATTTTGCATTAAATATTTGACATACAATTACAGTTAAAATTACAATTACAAATACAAATACAATTTTACAATTTTACATACAATTAAAATTTAAATTTCAATTACAATCACGACATAATATTTAATAAATATCATGGTCCTTCAATATTAAATTAATTAACAAACATCACGATCATGATAACCATCGTACAAACACCATATTCGACTAAAAAACACATTCAAATTCGCTAACATCATTGTGATCATGATCATCTAACAAAACACAATTAGCATTGTATAACATCATCACAACATGACAAACATCAAATATACATCTCATGTCAAATAACTCATGCTATCACATACACATCTATCTACAAGCTGCACATTAAATGAACATATCAGCTAACATGACCTAACAATATACACATCATGATGATCACCAACATGTAAATTAAGTACAATTGCAACATGAACATAAAATACATGGACCATATATCCATATATATATATATATATATATATATATATATATATATATATATATATATGTAACTGAATAATGTTAAAAATATACAATTGTAATATAAATGTCATGGATCATCTGGTGGTACAACATCAATAAAAATACTAGTCAAGGCCTACTCAATCAATGGTGCAACCTCGACGGTCAATGATCCAGCCTGCTCATGATGATGAGTACTGCTGGGTGCTGTAGGCTACTGACTGAACGTGGTCGATGGTCCAACCTCATCTCCATGATGACTACTGCTAGATGCTAGTGGAGGCTACTCATCTGGCGCTGCGCGAGGTGAACGATCATGAGATGATGAGTCGCTACTCACTGACTGTCAATCACGTGCTGCATCTCGATGACACTTATGACATGCAACGGTCCTCCTCAACTGCATAACTAAGGTCGTCTCTCCTACGACATGCCGCATCAGCCTGTACATGTCACGTGGCATGCCTCTCCACATCTATAACAACCTGCCATCGGCCTGTATGTCTCTCATATGAGCGGGCCTGATGCCCGCCTCAACAATCAATGCAGTGAGTTGGTCGCCCAACTCCATCCTGTATCTAGTATTAACTCGACCGCGCCTAGCAAAAGGCGGTACCGGTGCACCAGCAGAAGCAGGTCTCTCTGCACCAGTCTCCTGATGATCCTCGGCATCTGGCATGGCCTGATCGTCATCAGGATCCACACTTGTATCATGTGGTGGTGCCGACATGTCCTCGCCATCAAAATACCCAATGTATGCAAAATATATACAAATACACAAAAATAATTAGACAATTTCATTACACAATTTAATAAAAACAAATTAAAGAACATGTTAGAATAAATTTAAATAAAATAGTAATATTACCTCTATCATCCAGCGGCTCATCAGTTGTGAAGAGGATGTTGGGACACCCTCGCCAATCCAATCCAGCATAAGGACAGGGGACCATAGTGAAGGGATGCATCTCGTCAACACTGGCTAGCAACTCTAGTGCATCATGCGATATCCTCGATGGAAACACAGTCTCACCTCTCTTGGGCATCATCTGCCCACACATGTGCATTTGTGCCTCGAACATCGGCCTACGAGGCTACCGAACAAAAGTAGGCCTCACCTCTAGAAACCTCTTAAAAAATAAACAAAAAATCTCTGAAGCAAAATAGAATTTGACCCTCCCTTTGCATGAGCACGACATCTATCTAAGGTTGTACATAACTGCCGCAAAAAAATGGCAGACCACCTGACAAGTCATGGCCCCTGTACTAAAGAATCAACATAATATAAAAGCGAGAAACTAATGCATTTCCCGTCACTGGTGTTGTGTGAAATGGTCGAAAGGAGAAGTGAGAGGCACTGCACCTCCTCACTACCAAATGCACTAATACGTAACTGACCTCTAGTGACCCGAAAATCATAAGGAGACAATACTAATGCTCCAATGTATCTATGGGAGTACACTAACTGACTCCTTGCTACACAGCCAGCTGGAACCTCTGGGAACGAGGGAAAATCCACCCCTCTCCTTGATAGCCCTGTAATGAAATATATATCCTCCTTAGAGGGCATGTACCACTCGTTAGGACCAACCTGGAAAGCCTGTCGGCGGGCATTCCACCTGTGGATAAGATGTCTCAAAAACACATCATAGCCTTTTAGGGAAGTAGCCTCCTCATAGAACTTGAGGAGGCCTACCTACCTTAGGAGCCCCTGGGTAGCTGTTGTAATAGGGTGAGGGTACGCATCTCTCTCCCTCTCTTGTTCCTCCCACAAGCGAACCATGTCATATTGCTCTGCCTATTGTTGCTATTGTCCCCCCTCTTCTCTCTGAATGACTGACATATTAAATAATTTTTTTTTATTAACTGAGACATGTATTTAGGAATATACATATATAACTTTTTTTGAAAAAAAAAAAATATTTGGTGCTCCACAAAAAACAGTCATGCACCGGTTTTGGTGCATCTTTTTTTTTTGTTGTGCACCGTGGGTGGTGCCCCAAATGAAAATCAACGCACCGTAGGCGGTGCACCTAAAAATTTTCAAAGCACTGTTGACTATGTACGGTGTCAGGAGTGTAGTGTGCTGACTAAACTCTACGTCTCAGTGCGTATAGTTGTGTCAGCACACTGACCTCCTGACTAATTGCATAGTCAACGGTGCAGTATTTTACCAGGCCACACTATTGACCCTATCAGAATTCCGAATGTGGTGCGTTGAAAAACACCAGGGCGGATATTTCCGTCAAAGCACCCCGTTTCCGCTATTCCACATGGTCAACGGTGCAACCGGCTAAATGACTGCACCACACTTTTTTTTAAATTTTAAAATAATGCGGTGCGCTATTTGGTACCGCCCTGGAAATGGTGTGGATACTGTTAGCACCGGTTGCAGTGCGGCCTGTAAATTTTACATGCAACACCGCTTACTGGTGCGAGCCAAATGGCTTGAGCACACCATGCGAAATTTTTTTTTTTTTTCCTTTCAAATGGTTAATTTTAAGGTTATTTGAAATTATAATCCACTAAAAATATTAATTATTGAAAAAAAATAAAAATACATGTACATTTGGCCGTCGAGGAGGCATATTGGCTGTAGAATTTTCAAAAGAAAATTTGACCACCATTTTGCAAAATGCAAGTTGGAGATTGGTGGGCAACGCACAACAGCAGTGCATGCAATGGGTGCAATGGGAGTGCCGATGTCAGGGCGACTCAGACAAGGATAAATTGCACCGGTGCTTCAGAGTTCTGGAGCACTGAGAAAAGTGAAAAATGCAGTTTTTTGGCCGTAATTTTTTTTTATTTAACATCATTCCGGTGCGCGGGGTTTATAGGCGCACCGGTATGGTTTTTTAATACCGCACCAGGTGGTTTCGGTTTTGGCGCGGTGTTTTATGACACACCGGTGCTGAAGAGTTGTAAAGCACTGGTGCTCTACAATAATACAATGCACCAGGTGGGTGTGTATGGAGCACACGGTGTCTGGTGTGCCAAACGGTTTTGTGCGCACTGGTGCTTTCTCTTGTTGAGCGCACCGGTGCGGTTTAGGATGATAAGCGCACTGAGCAGAAAACATCGACAAATCCCTCTGTCCGCCAACCTCCTCTAGTAACATTTGCTAGAAATGGATGTCTAGGGTATTTTTATAAGGGCTTCCTCAAAAACATCCGCTAGAGGGTATTTTCCTTGTAGTGACTGCTTCTTTCTTCAAGTTCTTCCAATAGTATAACTTCATAACAGTTGTCAAAGTCTTATGTTATCCTGAGTGCCTGAATATGGCTTCACATGAAACTCTCTAAAAATAAGTTTCTTCAACTTGCTACTATTAGGCACGTAGATCCTACTCCTGAATTCGACCAGGCCATTTGTTGTGAGGTGATACTCCTCATCCATATCACCTTCACCTTGCCGTTGCAATCTATACTCCAATTGTTGATACTTCTCATCATGTTTCCCTACATGTAAGATCTACTCTTGTAAATATGTCACATAAGAGCTCACAATTTAAATTTGATTCACCTACACTCTCCTATTGAGAGAATCTGCAACCTTGTTCTCTTTTCCCTTGATGTACCTGATCTCAAAATCCAACTCACTGAGAGTAGCCAACCATCTAGCTTGCCTAGAATTCAAATTAGGTTGTTAAAACAAATACCTTAGTCCACTATGATCACTCATTAAGGCGAACCTCCTGCGAAGGAGATAATGTATCCACATCTTCAATGCATGAATAATAGTTGCCGACTCAATATCATGAGTCGCATAGTTCTACTTGTGCTTGTTCAAATTTCTTGATTCATAGAAAAACCACCTGCCCTTCCTACATCAAGACTCCACCAAGTCCTTCCTTGCAAGCATTTTTACAAACCAAAAAATCCTTATTAGTATGTGCAATCTTCAAAACTGGAGCATTTGTAAGTAAATGCTCCAATTTATCAAAACTAGTTGCACACTTCTCGGTCCATTAAAACTTCTCATCTTTCCTCTACAAAGATGTAATAGGATAGCCAATCCTAGAGAAGTTCCTGATGAATCATCTATAATAAATTTCTAGTCCCATGAATGATTTGACTTAATCCACATTCCTTGGAGTTGGCCATTCCATGATAGCTTTAATATTTTCTAGATCCATTGTGATCCCTTCCTTGGAAACAACATGTTCCAAGTAATGAATCTTAGTTTGAAAGAAATTTCACTTGTTGATCTTGGCATACAACTAATGCTCTCTCAACAATCTCAATATTATTTCCAAGTGCTTTGCATGCTCCTGACCATTCTTTGAATATACCAATCTATCATCAACAAAGACTATCAGAGACTTTTCCAGGTAAGGGTGCAACACATTGCCCATCAAACACATGAAAGTGGTTGGAGCATTGGTAAGACCAAAAGGAACCACCACAAACTCTTAGTGTCCATACCTTGTATGAAATGAAGTCTTATAGGTGTCTTCTTCTTTGATGTGCACCTGATGATATCCTGATCTTAGATCAATATTTGAAAACATTGTTGCTCCCTTCAACCGATCAAACAAATCATCAACCCAAGGTAATGGATACATGTTCTTGATAGTCACCTTGTTCAAATGCCTGTAATCAATGCAAAATCTGAGAGTACCATCTGTCTTTAGAAACAACATTGGTGCACTCCAATGAGATACACTTGGCCTCATGTATCCCTTATCAAGCATGTATTTAAGATGCAATTTCAATTCTACCAACTTGGGAGTGCTCATCTTGTATGGTGTATTAGATGTTGGTGTTGCCCCTGGTACCAACTCAATAGCGAAATCCACCTCTCTATGAGGAGGCAGCTCTATAATCTATGCAAGAAACACATCCAGAAACTATTGTAAGACATGATACTTCCTCCAGACATCATCATGTGAAAATTTGAAGACCCAAATCCCTACTGCAACAATCTGATGTTATTTCTCCTACTTGTTGATTCTCATAAAATTTATTTGTTGTGTTACACTATAAACATCAAAATAAATACAACTGCAACCTTCACAACCTAAATAATTATGTGGAAACAAGTATTTAGTAAGAAATACACACACAATTGACACCATTGTTTTTGGACAATGTCCCCAGAAAAAACCAATGTGGGAAAACCGGTGCAGCAGCTGAGGGTTTGTATATTATGTAGTTTCTAAATACAATCTTTAGATTCCTTACTGGCTATCCGATACAAGGAATCTGACTGGCAGAAAATTAACGAGAAGTACCTCACACTATCATTGGCGATCCGACACTAATTCAGCCTCTCAATGGCTAGCCCCAATCTGCCTTTGCATTGTCTCATCGCACTCACTACCCAACTCTACGTCACAACTGATAGGGATTGCGTCACTCCCTCTGGACGATCAATCTGTTGGATGGATGCTCGATCCTCTAGCCCTCCGGTCTCACACCCCGACTCTCAGCACTAGATCTGATCTGCTCCTCATAAAATTTGTGGATCTTCACACAGGCTCTGTGTTGCCTCAAAGTGGCTCTGTGTTGCCCAACATGGATCTACACTACCTCTCTAGATCTCTCTATGTCTTCTCTGCAATGTATTTCAGGATCAGGAAGCCTCCAACTGAAAAAATATCCCTGCCCATCACTGCAAGAAATCTCCGCAATGACTTCTTGAGCAACTATCGTGTTTCTCACTTGAGAAATCGATCTCTTGATCTCCACATGATGTGTCTTCCAAGTGCCCATCTAAGTCCTTCTTATAATATTCTCGTTGATCAATCAACGACCCATATTAGATTATACTAAATGGCTCAGATCATCTTGACTCGATCTGTGTCTTTTTCTAGAAGATTCACACCTAGTTTTATTAATACCCTTTAATTATTTTAATTTCCTAAGTTTAGACTTAGGAATCCATTAAAAATAGTTAATTATTTTAATAAAATTTTCTCCTCGTGGAATTTCCCAAAACGATTTGTGAGTCTTGGAGGATGCATGTGTCCTATCCTCCCTGCAAATTTTGAGGCTTAGAGCACATCTGATGCTACCAGAAATCAACGCTCCCTCTTAGCGTGGAATGTGCTCTAGTAATGCAAGCTACTGAATCATCACTCTGACTCTGTAACATATCCCTTTGCGATGTTGATGTATGACATCACTGCCCACCAAATACTGTGCAAATGTTTCATCTATGTTGTTGTCGACTCTGCATGCTATTTCCAACTGCATCTGCACTACAACTCTGTTATTGTTGCAACATAAAAACATCCAAAATACTGAACCAAGAATATTCAGTATGATGCATCTGTCACTGGATATCTGACTATTGCTAGTCTTACGTTGACCCTTTGAAGCCTCTACGTTGCTGCTAACTCTGCACTTGAAAACTGCACTACTACCAACTCTGCTCTACACTACTCAGTCTCTCGTGATCCTAACTACTACAATTATCACTCTGACACTCCTCTGCACCAACTGACATTGGGCCATCCCGCTACTTTTGATATGGGCTCCCGTAGCAAGGTATTGATCTGAGAGGTGGAATCCTCAAGAATCCTGCCCATTTGCAGTTCTATCGAACTACAGTAATAGATCACCCCACCTCTCCCCTGGAGGTATGTGGGAAATCATGGAAAATCCCTCCCCCTCAATCCTTGTGGTTGTAGCCTGCAGATCATGTTCCTCTTCATTGTCATTATTTTTTAGAGGAAATTGCATAGTGTAGTGACCAAGCTCACCACATCAGAAACATTTGATCTTTGAGACGTCCTTCTTTCGCCTCCACTGCTCCTGCTTCCCCTTTGATGCAAGGGCTGCATTTTCCTCCTCCTCCTTGGGTTTCCTCCCACTGTTGTTGTTTCCATCAAGCTTGCACTTGACTAAGTCTCGCCTCATCTCTTCCTGTTGAAGGGAAACCCGCATCACTTCCTAATCAGGAAATTTTTCTCTACCCAGGATACTCTGGACGAAAACCTTCCATTCCTCTGAGACGGAATTCAGGGCCAACCTCACCATCTCCGTAGCCTGAGGCACTGACTGTACAACTGGCAGTTGATCTCAGACTTCTTGAAGCTTCGAAAGGAACGGATCTATGTGATCCCCCTTTTGCATCCTTGTGGATCTCATCTTCTCCTCCAAGAACATCTTCCACTTTTCAGAAGATCCCTCATATAGCATAGCCAAGGCATCCGAACATTTCCTTGGCAGTCCCTTTGCCATATATGTGTGAAATGGTGTGATTCCTCATTCCATCGAGGATCAACCTCTTGGATTTTTCCATATCCTTCTTGCAGGCTTTCAACAGATACAAATATGCAGGGACAACTACCACATTTACGATAAATTCCTTGAGATCATGCTCATCCAGAAGGAAGGAGACCCTTGCCTTCCAGATCACATAGTTGGAGGCACCCTCCAAATTATCTTAATCTCTGAGCCCGTGTGTTTCTATTTCACCGAAACAAATGTTGAATGCTGCCTCTAACCCTCTACACAGTTGTTTCTAAGCACTCCTTGCTGGAGTGAGAAAAATTAATCTCAGTTTCTTTCTGGAGTATGATATTTCTTCCTTCTTCTGATGATTTTTTGCACTAGCAAGCTACTGCAGAAAATATGTGTCCCAGCTGAAGACTGCTTTGCGCTGAAGCTGTTGCACTACTCCCTCTGCTGCTGGAAAATCTCAATGTGCAAAATCTTCCTCTCTCTCTCGACTCACTCAGAGAGAGATTTTTCCTTGAGAATATTTCCCTCCAAGCCTGGACTGTGCAACCCCTCTCGGGATTCGATCTGCGTCCTACACAACTCTTTGATCTCCCTCTTCTACTTAGTGTCGGGCTTTCCCGCTCTACTCTCCTATTTCACTTGCGCTCTGATACCATGTCAAAATTTGAAGACCCAAATCCCCACTGCAGCAATTTGATGTTATTTCTCCTACTTGTTAAATCTCATACAAGTTATTTACTATGTCACAATGTAAACATTGAAATAAATACAACTACAACCTTCACAACATAAATAATTATGTGGAAACAAGTACTAAGAAAGAAAGAAAATAACACACACACACAATTAACACCGTTTTTTTTTTACACAGTCCCCAGAAAAACCCAATGTGGGAAAACCGGTGCAGCAGTTGAGGGTTTGTATATTATGCGGTAGTTTCTGAATACAATCTTTGGATTCCTTACTGGCTATCTAATATAGAGAATCTGACTAGAAGAAAATTAGTGAGAAATACCTCACACTATCACTGGCAATCCAACACTGATTCAACCTCTGAATGAATAGCCCCAAACTACCTATGTGTTTTCTATGTGCAGTGACTGCGTAACTCTGCATCATAACTGATAGGGACTGTGTCACTCCCTTTGTCTGATCGATCTGCTGAATGGATGTTGATCCTCTAGCCCTGCGGTCTCACACTCTGGCTCCTAACACTAGATCTGATCTACTCCTTAGCAAATTTGTGGATCTCCTCACAAGCTCTGCACTGCCTCAGTGTGGCTCTGCACTGCCCAACATGGCTCTACACTGCCTCTCTGGATCTCTCTATGCCTTCTCTGCAATGTATTCTCGGATCAGGAAACCTCCAACTGGAAAACAATCCCTGCCCCTCACTACAATAAATCTCCTCGATGACCTCTTCAGTAAATACTGTGTTTCTCACTTGAGAAATCGATCTCCTGATCTCCACATGATGTGTCTTCTAAGTGCCCATCGAAGTCCTTCTTATAATCTCCTCGTTGATCAATCAGTGACCCAAACTGAGATTATAATCAATGGCTCAGATCATCTTGACTCGATCTCCATTTTTTTCTAGAAGATTCACACCGAGTTTATTAATACCCTTTAATTATTTTAATTTCCTAAGTTTAGACTTAGGCATATATTAAAAATAATTAATTATTTTAATAAAATTGTCTCTAGGTGGAATTTACCAAAACGATTTCTGGGTCTTGGAGGATGCATGTCCCCTAGCCTCCCTACAAATTTTTAGGCTTAGAGCACATCTGATGCTACCATAAATCAGCACATCATCCTCAACATCTTTCCCTTTTTCACTGGAAACGTGAAATACAAACAATACACACCCTTTCCTACAGTTGTGCTTAGCTTGGATATTTGTAACCATTCTCACTGATGTAGGCTTCCTCTTTCCTTTCAAGACTCTCTTTTCTCCATCATCATCTAGATACTCAATGGCCTTCTCATAACAATCTACTTTGGTCTCGTGAATGAACAACTAGTCCATGCCCAAAAGCATGCTATATGAACCCATAGGAAGCACATTTAGGTTTTTTCTTGTAGGCATTCCATTAGGTTCAAATACACAAGACTTCACCTAATTATGAAATCTTTTCTTGTTCCCTGTATCCAACTGCACCAACCAATATTTTGCATGCACTTCTTTATTCAAAAGACATTGATCCACCAGGTCATGACTAACATAGCTATAATTAGATACATGATTAATCAAAATGGAAAAAAATTGATCGCGAAGCTTACCTTTCATATCAATGATAGATGTCTGATGGTGTGCCTTCCTGTTATCAAGTGCTCCATAGATCCGAGGAATGTTCTGACCAACATCCCCAATTGTCTACACCTCTTGAGCACTGTAGATTTGTGGCCTGCCACCCTGGTACAATGGAAAATCCTTCTTGTGATGGTGTTTACCACAAATTTAGCACTTCAATAGTTCCTTACCACTGCCTATATTTTGCTTCTCTCCAGGCTGAGACCCATGTCTTTTCTCAACTGCATTGAACTTCTTATGAGGGGTTCCATTTTCTTTCTCACCTACATCTTGACATCTTCCTCGCTTCTTAGGCCATTTTCCTTTATTATTCTCATTATCTTTCCAATCATGCTTGAACTTAGGCTTGCAATTTGATTGCTCATAAAAATGTTTTAACTTCCTGATAGCTTCCTCCAATGACTAAGGCTCATCAAATTCAATCCAATCTTTAAATGACAACGGAAATCCACTGGTGAACCTTTGAATCTTTTCTTTCTCATCCTTAAGATAGGGCACACACCTCAACAACTCTAGAAATTTTGTTGTATACTCTTCATCTTTCATGGAATCCAACTTGAGGTCATAAAAATCCTTGGCATTTCCATCATAATATCTCTTAGACAAGTATTTATTCCCGAAGAGTCTTTCAAACCCATCCCATGTCAGTTTCTCTTCTATGATGCCTTTAATATTATTAATATCTTCTCACCAGATATATGTTTTTCCTTTGAGACTAAATGTAACTATATTGGCTTTCATATTCTCTGAGTAATCATGCAACCTGAAGAATTTCTTCATCCCAAGAAGTCATGCTTCTACATCTTCTAATTTATTCATTTCCCCATCAAAAGTAGGAGGCTTGGTTTTCTTCAACTCCTCTAGAAAGTACTCTCCTCCTATGATGTTGTCGGTTATGGCGATGATGTCTCTTGGAAGATGAACTAGAATAAAACCCATGTGTACCAGTCCTATTTTCATGAGTATCCAAGAGTTTGGCACTCTTCATTGTAACATTCTTGTCCAGCCTATGTGTCCTTTGAGACATGCTACCATCTGCACCAATATTCTTTTCCTCCTATTTATCTCCATGATTGATCCCCAATTGTCCCTTATTCTATAAGTCTGAAAGGATTTGAAGAATCATTGTATTGAGTTTAGCTTGATTTTCTTGAGCCCTTGCAAGTCTTTCTTATGCCTCAACCAATATGTTATTATATACCTTGCAAATTCTAATATCTACCCTCATAATCCTTATTGTATCTCCTAGATCAGGAGAATATTCATCTCCTTGCTGCTAAACTAACTTTCCTATTTCACGGATTTCACATCATACATGTACAGGGAGTCACGTGAACTGTAATCCACCATTCTGCTCTGCATCGTTTGGCCTTTTATTTCCTAAAACATACCATGTTAGATAAACCAAATAGAAGACATAATCGAAATCATACCTCAATATATATCAAGGGAGGCTATCACATCTGCATAAGTAATTCCAGATTAGCACGATCTATATAATAATAGCAACAACATATCAACACCATGATGCATGCATGATAATAATATTAAACTGTAACAATAACTACATGCATAATAGCCATAACCATCTACATGTACCCCAAGGTCCAATATTGTAAACCTCACTTTGATACCACTCGATGACACTGATACCAGATAAAGGATTACATGGAACGAAACTGCTCTAATACCACCCTGTAACACCCCATCCCACATTTACTCACTTTTACAAGCTCTCTAGCGTAAACATGAGCTGACAATTACTATGACATGACCCAACATCTAAGTTCTAGTTATGGAAGTGGGGTCTACTAACCAGAGACTTACTGAAACCCCTCAGGGGTACCAGAAACTTACTGAAACCCCTCAAGGGTACCTAGTCACCTAGGTGTCAGACAATAACCACTGGTGATCAACCCCTGAGCTAGAAATTTCATTTTACCTAAGATCACAACCCAATCACGTGCATGTCAAGTTGTGCATGTAGCCAGAAGGCTCCAGCTACATGCACAAGCCTTGCTCCATGCAGTTATAGCTGAAATTTCCTAGTTTTATTCCTTTGTTCGCGAAATCGATGCCATATTTTCAAGGCTAGCCTATAGGCTACTGCCCATAACAACCCAAAAATTTCCAAAATCGGGTCTAAGGTATTCACAAATCTATACAAAATATACTAGGCTCAGATCTTGCTCAAACATGTGAGCTACATGATAAACATTTAGACAAACATATGGTAAACATAGTAGCTACAGGTCATGAATGCATATCTGATCACTATCTCATAATTTCACCGACGAATCAACAAGAAGGATCACTTCCCTCTCAAGCTAGATGCATTAAACACTTGTTAGCTCATACATTCATATAATCATTCAATGACTTATCTAATCATGAGCAAGATCCATAACAAGAGCACATCATTTAACCATGCCCATAACCAAAATGAAGCCATGAAAAACCAGTCATAAAATCAACACAATAACTAATGCATGTTCTCATTAATCTCAATTAGAACTAACATATAATAACATATGATAAATTCAACCAAGTCAGAGACTTCCACGTACCACGCGACCATAGATTGGGCTAAACCAAATCTCTCTTTCATCCAATCACCCCCGTGCCATATTCCAAACATGAATGTGGGATTTCATCGGATAAACCAAAAGAAAACCAACGAGGGCATCCCAAGGTTAAACCACCTCAACCCTCAACCACAATGATTTCATCTAAACTAGTCCAGAAATCGCTAAACAAACACAAGCTTGGATGCCTCAAAATTTCGTCACCATACCTAGAGGAATTTTCCTATCTCCACCCACTTGTCAAGGGCTTCCCAGAGAAAACCATCTTCATCCCCAACCCTTGGGATTTTCCTAAGACCACCTCACTCTTATCCAAAATATTCCGAAAGTCCAAAGCTCAACCAAGAATGAATCCCATCACACCATGGCTATATAGGAAATGACAAGGCAAGGTTGAAACCATTGTCAATCAAGGAAAATCTCATGCCAATGAAATTAAAGCAATAATGTAAACCAAATTCATGCACTATGCATTCAAATCCCAGTAAGAAAATCACACATGCAATTTGTTACCTACAAAATCTTCCTACTATAGCTGCGCCTCCAATCTTCTCCTTGCTCTCCTTTGCTTTTCCTTTGCATGCTTGCTTGTGTCCAAGTGCTCTCTCTCTCCCTCTCTCCTCTTGGAGTTAAATTTTTGACACTGATCAAAAGTTGATCCAAAATATGTCAAAAAGTTGTCAGTGGTTTCTTAAATCCCTTTTTATCATTGAAGTCTAGTGTCTCTTCCTTTCCCTTCCCCATCTTTACTTTCCATGTAAATCCAGGTCTTGCTATGTTATAATACGGATATATATTTTAATGTTCATTTTAAAGCATTTCAAATACCTTACATATATAGATAAAAAATATTTGAAAGTGATTTGTTTCCAAATTAAAACATTAATGGTATGCCATTCCATATAAAAAAATGTTTAAATAAGTTATATAATTATTTTTATATTTTACATTAATTTTTTATTTAAAAAATTGTAAATCGAATTTATTTTAGGTAATTAAGGGAAATGATTGTTATTTTCTCATATGTAAGTTGACAAAGTCCTATAAATTATATTTATAGGAAGTGGTTTCAGAAATTATTATTATCCTTCTATGTTAGGGAACATGGAATTTGTTTAAAAAATACACCTCTTAAAATTTCATCTCATAAAAAACATGTAATATATAATTTGAAACATGACGAACTTGTACCAAAACATTTACATATATAGCACCATATTCCGTGAAAAAACCTCGACCACTGAACTACCCAATGACAGCACTGTACATGACAATGCCGTGGATAGTAAAACTCCGACATCCAGTTAACATGGAAGCTTCCCAGAAGTCTGAAATGTAGTAAATATTTAACGTTAAAGAGCACCCAAACCTGTGGCATTGCTCCAGGTAGCATGAGAACTCTTTAACCCAAACCTGTGGCATTGCTCCAGGCAGCATGAGAACTGCCATCAATGTTTGCATGCCTATTTCCTTCTGCTGGACGGTGAGACTCTCCTCCCACTGGGGCTCTGCAATCTGGGCATTGAGATGTCTGCATGGGGCCTCCGCATTCCCCCACCACGTAGTAATGCCCATTCGGACATTGATACCAATGCCCTCTTCCTCCCACCTCTTTAGTAATAACTTCAATAACCTCTCGCCTAACTCGATTTCCTGCCATCGTCTCTTCTCGGATTTCCCTTGTCTTTGCATGATGAGGATTTTTCTTCAGAATAATTTCGCAAATAGCCAACCCAGTGTCGAAATCATTCCGAGCGGAGAAAACCAAGGCCCATTGGAGAAGTGCATCAATGGCCAACTCATTATCTGCTAATTTAGACATAACATTAATACTGGTGCTTAAACTAGATTTCAGACTCAGTATGGGAAGCTTTCCATGTATAAGCACCTTGTAGGAGCTGTGCTCTATGATGAAAGAGAGATGTTGTATTGCTTCTTCATAAATGTGCAATCCACAGAGAGCACGGGCCTGCCCTAGATGGGCTTCAAGAAATCCTGGATCGCTGCTGAGAGCTGTTTTGAATTCCAACATTGCTTTCTCATAATTTTTTGCCGCCAGCATATTGTTCCCTCTTTTCACTTTTTCAAATCCAATCACCCGCTTCTTCACTTCTTCAATTTGTTGCAACTTCATTTTGACCATGTTTGAATATCGCAGCGTTCTTCTAATAGGTGATCTACATCCAGGACTGCATAGCAAAGCATTTCAGAAGGTTCATAATATAGATTAGCAATCTCTAATTCAAAATCAAGAGATTACAGAACAATGAGACCTCGCGATATCTATACTTACCATTGTTTTAGCTTGATGGCAACAGCACCGGGCTCAGCTACTGCATCGTCCATATCCATCCAAGTATCTAGCCCACTTACTTCAAATACATGCCCACAATCTACTAGCTCCACAAACCTGTCAGATTCATCACAGTCTTCTAAAGTCATCTGAGTAATGACATCCAAATACTGAGGATTGCAAGTCCTGCAAATCTTGGGGCAGGGCTCCCCACAGAGACCTATACAAGGATGCCCACACCTTAGAGTTTCTTGGCAGGGCTTCTCACAACGAGGCCTGGTACAAGTTTCATGGCAAAGGAGATCACAAGTATGATGTCGACATTTCCAGTCACATTTCTCCATGCAAGGGATGCATAAGCTTCCACAGATAAGAATGCAGCGACTATGCAGGCAACGTTTCTGGCAAGGATGCTTGCAGGGAGGACAGATCTCGGAGCAACCGGCCATGCATTGGTGACCACATGGGAGATCCCTTGAGCATCGTTCCTTGCAGGGAATGTGTGAAGTGCCTTGCTTGCATGACCCACATGTTCCTCTGCAGATATGCTCACATCCAGGTCTCAGAACCTGACCACAGGGCCGATCACAAGGAAATGTATTGGGGTCTTGAAAACAGGGCAACTTTGCCCGATGTCCGCACTGCAAAATTTTGAAAACCTTTACATTACAGGGTTCACAAGGTCTTCCACATTTTAGTTTACATGGATGACCGCAACCAAGTTGAACAGTACACGGTTCGTTGCAGATGGCTCCCTCAACAGCAGTGGAGCAAGGGAGAGTTATCCGGTGGCCACATCCAGGAACAATCTTGGACAAGGGCAGCTGGCAAGGAGGACACTCTGTGGGAAAATGACAGATCTTGGTGCATTGATGACCGCATGTAGCCTCGAATTTACGTGGACAAGGCTTGGGGCAGACAATGGAATCATGGTCAGATGGATGGCACCTCCTTGGACAAGCATGGCCACATTTTAACTGATATTCGCAAGGTCTGCTGCACCCTCCATCCTCCACTTGCCTGAAATCTTCGGTTACAGAGACTTTTGTTTCTGTTCCTGGATGGTTTTGGCAGGCCAGTGTTAATGCTGGCCCAATGGAATTGGAACCACGTAATTTCTGAATAATTGAGTCCCACAAATTACTTTTAGAGCCTAGAAGCTCCGCATTGCCAAGAATGTACAACCCAATCTTGGCTCTCGACAGTGCCACACAGACCCTGTTTGCTATCTTGAGAAAACCAATATTGCCTTTTGACCCTCCAATTCCCAACTTTTTATTGCTCCTAACCAGAGATAATATGATAATATTGCATTCTTCTCCTTGATAGTTATCCACAGAACAAACTCGAGGAGTGGCTGGAGCGGGATCATCTAGCTTCTCATTCTCGTTTTGCCTATTTCTGTATCGAAGACGATCGTTCAGGTCCCTTTGAATTTGACTCATCTGACCCTTATACATTGTCAGAATTGTAATGTCACTGTTGTTGTATCCTTGTCTGAGAAGATAAACACAAAGTTCCACAATAAGCCGCGCTTCAGATATGTTAACTTTGCTATTGGCATCAGTGGTCTGTGATTCCATAGCTTTATGATCCAAGAAAAACACGTCATTTCTAATTCCTCTGATGTTTTCATACTTGGTGACGTTAACATGGTCCAGCAAGGAAGGATAGAGATCAGATATTAATCTTGAAATTGAAGGCTTCATTCTTCGTTGGCATCTTAAGGTGACGTGTTCGATCCCTCCGCTTATCAATCGCTCAAACATTGAGATCTCCAATTTGTGTTTGGTGGCTAACTCATACTCTGCAACAGAAGGACGCAGCTGAATGTGATCGCCAAGAAGAATGAGATGTTGGGTGAAGGACCCAATGCATGGCAACACATGGGCTTCCAGAACCTCGGCAGCTTCTTCTATGACCACTATTTCTGCTCTCAACTCCTGGAGAACGTCATAATTTTTTGCTGCCCCAGTGGTTGTCATTCCCACAACTTTTGCTTGTCTTAGAATTTGGAGGCAGAGCTTACGATCAAGCTGAAGTAACCCATCACAGACTTCTTTGTATATCTCAGACAAGCGATGCTGTTCCTCTTCAGCATTTTCTATGGCTCTCTGCAACCAATAATTATGAAGCCTGATCCTTGATTTTTTGGGTAACAGCCATACATCCTCGGAACCAAGGATTCTTTCTAGAGAAGATCTATTAGCTGGATTTACAGGCACAACTTCATCATCATCATCAGCAGGAATAGCATTAGACTCACCATTATCATCATCAGCAGTAAGAATAACTCTACCTTCACCATCCTCATCAGCAGCAGTAGCATTAATAATATTAGGTTCATCATGATCATCAGCTTTGTCTAGTGAAGAGAATGCATTATATGTTGTTGCAGGCATGTTGGACAACATGTTCTGCTTCCCTTTCTGTTTCCAACCGTCTTTATCAGCTACTAGTTCATCTTCCTTCCCTTCCAACCATACCTCTTCTATTGTCTGATCATTAATTGAATACTTGCTATAGAGGGACTCAATATGTTGTTGTGAAGCTATACCCTGTAACATGCTCCTGGAGATTCGCCGTGCTCTCAAATGAAATACACATTTTCTAACCTGCTCCTCCAAATGCATTTTTGTACGCATTAGTTCTCCATGTCTGGAACGAAGTGGCCCAGAAATACTAGCACCACGTTTGAGCTCTTTCAAGCTTCGCTTCAACAAAGTTTCATTTGTAGATCTACCACCCAGTCTAACAATGTTAGTTTCTACTGAATAAATGGATTCTAGGAACTGATCCAATGCATGGTTGGTATAACAAATGACCAGAATAGGACCGCACTGGATATTAGAAAGCAGAATCCTAGCAATGGTTAAGCCGACGTAAGTTTTTCCGGTTCCAGGAGGGCCCTGAATAATCGCCAGCTTCTTTGTCAGGCCCTGCCTCACGGCTTCCATCTGACTTTCGTCCAAGGAAGAATTCCACTGGGGCCATTTTTGCAAGATATTAACTGTGCTTCTGCCCAAACTATTTTGAATCTCCGGAAAAGCAAATTCCAAATTATATGCATCTTTCATTAGCCTCTTTTCCAGATAACCCGGCTCCATAACTTGGGGTTGTAGTGATAGAAAGTGCTCTGAGAAGGGAAGCTCCTTCATTTCTGGCCGTTGAAGGCATTTCAAAACATGGGCGTAAGCTTCAAAGTAGGCTGCAGTTGACTCAATCATTTCATAAGATTTGTTTTTTTCTAAACTCTCAAACTTACCTTCACTGCTGGGAATCAGCTGCAAAACAACAAGTCCCTTCTCAAGGCTTTTACTGTCTCGCTCCTTGACAATTCCCCATACATAGTTCCGAAATGTATCGGAGGAAATGCACAGCAGTGCCCCAGACATCATTTGTTTCGATGAGCTCCAGTTCTCTGGATTCTTTTTAGTTGTTTTGAAACGGATGCAGTGCTCCAGACCTTGATCCCCGCATTGGGTCCACATTAATTTCACTTCTTTGTATTGTCTGATATTATCTGGGACATTATCCTTGCGGAACTCTTGAATAGCACGCCTCAGTGAGGCAAAGCAGTCCTCACGGACCAAATGAAAGTGTGTGGACAAGTATTCATCAACACTGTTATAAGTCTGGTCTATTCGGTTGATAGGTAATTGTTGTGGACGATGGGAAGATATTTCATCTTCAGTTGGGATAACTGGCAAATTCCGCAAATTTAATCCCTGCGTATAACAACCAGAGATTAGAACTCTAATTCAAAAGTATACACAAATACAATATAAAACAAAACATAAGTATAGCTCTATAGCTGCAGTGACTGCCACATGTTCAATCCAAAAACTTTTGCAAGAATCAATACTGTAAACCGGAATAGGTTTATTAATGAAGCAAGTTGTTTTTCATTCAACACTAAAACTATCCCTAACTACATGTCTCTTGCTAATAGAATTGGAAATAAGCATATCAAAATACATATAAAAGTAAAATTAATGTTTCAAAATTTGAATTTAGCTAAGTGTTGATTGCTGTTAAATGGCTAGGAATAGAGGAAATCTATATTTTGGGATGGTTAAGGTATTATAGAATGGACCAAGGGGATCTAGATTTTTGGGGATACCAAAGGCATTATAGAATGGGTTAAGGGGAACAATGAGTTTAGGTGGCCCATTCTTTTTAATTGGATTAACCTTATAAAAATTGTGATAATTTTTTTTTAAAAAGTCAACTTTGATCATATATACAAAGCAAAATTGGACTGCCGATATACTTTAAAAAGAGGTATTCACTGGAAATAGATAGTTCTTCTTTTCAATTTTTGACAAGGGTGGAATGATCAAACACTGGCTGCATCAATTATTCATAAGGACAGACAAGCTAGATTACTTTTTGTTACATTCAAGAAAGTAAGATATATTTATGTTTTTGAAGTTTTTTTCCAGCAAATAAGAAACTATAGAATTTTGAATTTCTCGGTAAACAAAAGCATATATTCTGTCAGGACATAGAATTGTGAAGTCATTTTAGTATATTTCTCAAGAGAGAATTTTTTACGTTTTTAAGAAGAAAAGTTAGAAAAATGATCCAAGGTATATGTATTACCTTTTCTCTATATATAAAGTAGCATTTATTTTATTTTTTCTGAAAAAAGAAAGAAACAAAAAGAAACAAAGTATTATTAGATTATAATTTTTAGAATATTGAAAAATATCTATAAAAATATCCAATAAATTTTGATCGCTGTTAAATGGCTAGGAATAGAGGAAATCTAGATTTTTGGGATGCTAAAGGTATTATAGAATGGACCAAGGGGATCCAGAGCTTTGGGGACAGGAAAGGCATTATAGAATGAGTTCAGGCCGCCCATCCTTACTAATTGGATGAACCTTACAAAAATTGTGATAAGAACCTTTCAGAAAGTCAACTTTGATCATATATACAAAGAGCAAAACTGGACTGCTGATATACTTTCAAAAAGAAACATTCACAGGAAACAGATAAGTTCTTCTTTTCAGTTTTTGACCGGAGTGGACAGACAAGCCAGATTATTTTTTGTTACATTCAAGAAGGAAGGATATATTTATGTTCTTGAAGTTTTTTTTCCAGTAGATAGGAAACTATAGAATTTTGAATTTCTCTGTAATCAAAAGCATATATTCTATCAGGACATAGAATTGTGAAGTCATTTATGATTTTAGTATATTTCTCATCAGAGAATTTTTATGTTTTTTTTAGAAGAAAAGTTAGAAAAATGATCCAAGACATATGTACTACATTTTCTCTATATATATAAAGTAGCTTTTTTTTCTTTAAAAAAAAAAGTATTATTAGATTATAATTTTTAGAATATTGAAAAATATCTATAAAAATATCTGATATATTTTTAGAATATCTTAAAATTTAAAATTTATTTATATCTATCATATTTTTAAATATTCCAAAATCTACAATTCAATTAAATTAATAATTAAATATTAATCTTTAATTTGAATTACATTAACACATCCACATACCATTAGAAACAACAAATCATTTTGACTCAACTAGATGAAGAAGAAACCCTCTTACAAGAGCTCAAGTCAAAATATTTGAGACTTCGAACTTCTCAACCGTATGGATATAATCTATGTGTATAAAATTCACATTTCATTAATAACCTAAACGGGTGGAGTTAGATTGATGACCATGGTGGGGTGTTTTGGTATTTTATATATATATATATATATATATATATATATATATATATGAGATGGGCTGGAATATTTAAAAAAGCAAGGCATGTTTTTTTTGGCTTTTGCCTTTCAAACAATTGAAGAGATTAGGGTTTTTTTCTTTTAGAAAGTTGAGGAAAGGTAGATGGATAACATTAGCTATCACAATTTGGTATATATTTTTGTTTTGTTGTAAGCTTAGTTCTTTCAAGAATTTTCTCATCTAAATCATTTTTTTGTATTTTTTAATAGTTGTAATATAGGCACTTTCTGTAGTACAAAGAGCTACGACCTTTTGCAATCTCAATATCTATGAAATCACAGTTCTTGTATTCTTTAATAGTTGTAATATAGGCAGCCTCTGTAGTACAAAGAGCCACGACCTTTTGTAATCTAAATATTTATGAAATCACATCTCCTGCAAATGTACAAATATAACATGTTGCGTATCTTCTAGAATCCATGTCACTTGCCATATCAACATCTATAAATCCTTCCAATAAGGTATTAGTACCGCGAAAGCACAAATATTGAGTCTTTAATGTATCTCAAAATCCATTTAAATGCTTCCCAATGTTGGATCTTCCCTAGATTTGCAAGAAACCTACTTACCACTCCCACTGAATGTGCAATGTCAGGGCGAGTGCATACCATTGCATACATTAAGCTTCCTACATCTGAAGAACACGGAAGGCTTGGTCATTTCTTATTTTTCTTCATTGCTAGAGGAGCAGTGATTACTCGTTAATTTGAAATGAGATGTATAAGTGGCGTGTACTTCCAGGTTTTTCTTTATCCATATTAAACTTTTCCAATACATTTCCAATGTGTTGCTTTTGTGATAGCCATATTTTATTTCTCTCTATCACGTATAATTGCATCCCCAATGTTGCTCCTAAATTCTTCATTGGAAAGACATGGTTTAGCTCTTATTTCAATCTATTAATCACCAATTTATCTTTCCCAACAATTAACATGTCATCAACATATAATAATAAGATAATCAAATTGTCATTTTCACCTCTTTTATTGTATACACAATGATCTGCATTTAATCTTGTAAAACCATGAACAAGCATAAAAGAGTCAAACTTTTTATACCATGGACAAGGAGCCCATATAGACTTTTTTTAACATGAAGACCAAAATTTCTTTACCATTTTTCACAAAACCTTCTAATTATTCCATAAATATCTCCTCTTTCAAATCTCCATGTAGGAAGGTTATCTTGACATCTAGTTGCTCTAATTCTAAATCTAGAGCAACTACAAGACCAAGTACTACTCATATTGATGACATTTTAACAACTAGGGAATTTTTTTCTTTAGAGTCAATACCTTGTTCTTGTCCAAATCCTTTCACCACTAGTGTTTCTTTGAACCTTTGTTTAGTTTCCTTTACTTCATGTTTTATTCGATACACTCACATATTATTTAAGATATTTCTCCCTTGTGGTCTTTCAACCAAATCCTATGTCTTATTGTCATGTAGGGATTTTATCTTCTCTTACAGAACCTTTTTCCACTACATAACATTTTCTCCTTCACATTCTCCCTACAAATAAGTAGGTTCACCTTCATTAGCAAACAAAACATTTCAAAGGGAGAATAACTTTGTGAAGGTCTATATGGCCTGGTAAACCTACAAACTCATAAATTTTGTGGTGAGATTTCTCTAAATGGTTGTTGATTTTTTTCTTCATGTTCTTCTTCTTGTTGTTCCTCATTTTCATTTTTCTGCTCATTATTTCCATGAATGCCTTTTTTTAGTGTTGGCTAATTTTCCTGTTGTTTCTGAACAAATTTTTATGTCTCCACACCTTTCTCAACAACTTTAAATATTGTTTCTTCATTAAAAATGACATCCCTACTTTTGATAATTCTCCTCTTTAGGGGATCCCACAACTAGTAACCTAACTCATTGGCAACATATCCTAAAAAAACATATTTAAATGAATTTTTATCCAACATTGACCTTTGTTCTTTAGGGATATGCACATATGCTTCACAACCAAAAAAATTCAAGTCAGTACAGCGTAAATCCTTACTGGTCCATACCTTTTTCGAAATGCCACCATCAAGTGAAGTTGTGGGAGAGCAATTATTAAGTAGCATGTTGGGTGAATAGCTTCTACCCAAAAAGATTTACAAAACTAGAGTTTGAAAGCATATATATCACCTTTTCCATTATTCTCTTATTCATTCTCTTAATTGTTCCATTTTGTTGTGGGGCACGAGGAACTATTTCTTCATGCTTCATGCCATATTTACTACAATATTCTTCAAAGGCCTTGGATTAGTATTCCCCACCACTATCTATTCTAATGCATCTCGATAATTTATTAGTTTCCCTTTCAACAACCATATGAAATTTTTGAAAAGTATCTAGAACTTGATCTTTACTCTTAATAGGGAAATATCACACCTTCATTGATGTATCATAAAAAAAAGTGACAAAATAAGCATATATTCCTAGTGATATTATATTAATTGGGCCACAATTATTCTAGAGTGTATCAAACATAATATATTTGTATCCCTCTTACAACTATCTCTTATAAATTATACCCTTTTATGTCTACCCATAGTAAAAAAAATTACTAAATTTAAATTATGTATATTTTATATCAAGCAAAAAAGAATTTTAGGCCTCTTTCAATCATGTTCCCAAGCATTTTTTGCCACAAATTTGTTATAGACAGCTACTTTGTAACAAAAGAAATATTTTTACTTCTTCGACCTTGATTTTAAGCTGTAGAGAGTGCATATTTTCTACCCTTTTGCAACAACCAATGAAACTTTTACAAGTTTCCATCCTCCCTTGCAAAACACTATATGGTGGCCTTCATCATCTATATTTCCAGATGCAATCAAATTCATTCCAAGCTCTTGTACTTGCTTGATTTGTGTAAGAAATAAACTACAACCATCTTATGTATTTATTAGAACATCTCGTATTCCTTCAATATTAAAAATTGTTTTATTTCCCAAGTGAACCTTACCCATATTACTAGATGTATAAGAAATACAAATTTCTTTCCTTGGTGTAGCATGGTAGGAGGCTTTAAAATCTAAATTCCAGTCACTATCTTGATTGGATGTATAAAGGTATGCATCATCATAAGAAACCATACTTAATACCTCACCTTATGTTTCCATGGAAATAGTTTATTCATTATTGTTGTTATTGCTAGCTACAGTTTGCTTGTCCCTTCTTTAATATCCAACAAACCCCTTTCATATCACCATGTTTCCCGTAATGATAGTAGGTTATTCTTCCATGCTTAGACTTCGACCTCCTTCTAGATATTGGTCTCCTTGATTTCCTATTATAATGTTGTCTTCAAGTTATTCTTCCACACCTAGACTTTGACCTTTTTCTAGATATTGATCTCCTTGATTTCCTTCTATAATGTTGTCTTCCATGATCACCAAGAGTCAATTCCTCCATATTTGGTATTTCTTCTGCCATAGATTTCCTATACCTTTCTTCAATTAATAAGCCTTTAGAAACATCCTCAAAGCCTACATTACCTTTTGATGTTGCATTAATTATGGTGACAACCAAGTTCTACCAACTATTAGGCATAGAGCTTAGCAGTAAAATAGCTTTAATCTCATCACCAAATGTAATCTTCAATGAAGAGAGCTGGTTCACCAGCGTGTTCAACTCATTTAGATGTTTGGGTATTGAACTCCCTTCCTTCATTTTGAGATTAAACTAATCTCTTCATTAGAAACAATTTATTGACCATTGTGTTTCATTCATATAAATCATGAAGCTTATTCCATAAATATTCAATGGCCTTTTCCTATGAAACATGAAAGTATACCGTGTTTGCCATATATTGTCAAATAATAACAATTGCTTTTCAATGTAACTTCTCCCAATCTTCCTCGAGTAATGAAAGCTTCTTAGATTTTCTTTGAATGTGAGTATATCTTCTATCCTAGATCTCCATATGGTAAATTTACACTAGCAAGATTTTCAATGCTTATCATTAACTCTATTGAACCGTAAATAAAACCTATAAACATTGAATGTACAACAAAAAATTTACTCTAATACCAGTTATATTTTAAACAACAACCACTAAATTAACAATAATAATATATTTTAAACAACAACCACTAAATTAACAATAATAAATATGAGATCAGTAATAACTTATATAGATTTCATCGATACAATATTGATCATAAATAAAATGAGACATATAAAAAAAACAACACAAATTTTGAATAGAAAACCAACAATGTACTAATCAAAATAAAACCTAACTCCTCAACCGTATGGATACAATCTATCTGTGTATAAAATCCACATTTCATTAACAACCTAAACTGGTGGAGTTACATGGATCACCGCGGTAGGCTATCTTGGTACTTTTGTTTTTGAAAAACATGGCTATCTTGGCACTTATTAAGAAATATCCACATTATCAGAGAGGTTGGAACATTTCAAAAATCAGCGAATAAAGTTTTTGGCTCTGCCATTCAAAGAGCTGAAGAGATGACGGAGTTTTTCGCTCCGCCATTCAAGCAGCTAAAGAGATGAGGGCCTTTTCCGGGTAGAAAGCTACAGGAGAGGCAGAAACATATTCTAAGAGATTTTAGAAAGAAACCATGCAAAAGATTCCAGCGGTCGATCTTTGACAAGAGGTGAGCCAACATTGAGCAAGTAGTGTTGTTACACCTATACCTGCTAATCCACACACTGTCGTATGTATTTGTTTCCATATGTAATATTTAATTGCTTCAATAATTTGTCGTTTCCATAGTGATTAACAGACCAGGTAAAATATATGCTCGAAAAATTTACAGAAGGAATCGCATGGGCCTATTAAGACTTTATAACGGATGGGAGCATGTATAAATTGTTGGATATAGTAATTGCTGAGAACTTTCCCAATAGGTATTCCTCGATGGACATGGCAATAGTAACCAATGAATCATATTTATTTCATAAGATAATTTTCGTATTCAACACATAAATGTCATATTTATCGTTTTTTGTTTGTGCTTTTCATATGTGCTTTTCTAACTTTTGGGATCAAAGTAGGGCTCTTCAAAAACACTCATTGGTTCAGGGTTTAATGATTAATGAGAGAAGGTGTAAGTAAATTTGAAATTGAAAAGTTTGATAGAAAGAATTTCTCTCATGGAGAATTTGCTGGTTTAAGGAAAGGTTTGTACATAGACCTAATAACATGATAAGGAGTAAAAAAAAAATTAGACATGAAGACAATTTCTACAATTCTTATTTGCCTAGTAGTTTCTATATTGTTTAATTGTTGCTGAAAAATGACCATGGAAGACCATGGGCGAAACTCAAACTAAGTCAACTACACATAAGGTTTTATTAATAAATGACTTTATAGCTTGAGGATGAATTGACCTTTGTCGTGATGATGGGTCTTGTTGTAGAATCGAAATATCAACATCCAAACATGTCTACTGTGGAGCAATTTCCGACCAATCAATCTAAGATTTTAATACCCTAATCAATAAACTTGTTTGGATTAATGTGAAGATGCAGGATGAGGACAAAACACTCACCTTACTTTCTTCCCTCCTAGATACCCTAGATCACTTGGTGATGGTCATCACCAATGCATCATTAGGAAATCTAAAATGTGATGATGTAGTCATTGATTTGTTGGGAGAATAAATGAGGCAAAAGCATCTCGAGAACCTTCTACAAATGAAGCCTTATTTGTGAGATCTCAATTAGCAAGAGGAGACAACAAGGTAGATCACACTCCAAATACAAGTAAAGAGGATGTAAGATAAAAGAGAAGTGTTGGCATTGTCAAAAGCCAAGGAATTCAAAGGAAGAATGTTGGCATCTAAAAAATGAAAAGAAATATGAAAATAAAAATTTGTGATCCATTGAGGCTAGTAAATTAGATTCAGTATAGATGATAACATGTGAGGCCTTCTACCTTAATAAAAATGGATCTCTTTTATACACTTGGTTTTTGTACTCAAGGGCACATTTCCACATGTCTCCACATAGAAACTAGTTTGTCAATTATTATCCCTATAGTGGTGGGTTGGTCGACTTGAGCGATGATCATCCTTTTGAAATCACGAGAAGACGTGACATTATAATCAGGCTAGTAAAGAAAAGAAGTTGTGTGATGTACGCATATATCTAATTTACAAAAGAATTTACTCTATCAAGATGATGGATAAGTTAGGGTATTCTACTAATTTGGTAACGGTCATTCCAAATTTACCAAATGATCTGTAGTAGTAGGAGAAGGAGAATATTAAGGGACCTTATATCCTTTGTGCAATGATATAATGAGAAACTATGCAACTATAGCAACTTCAAGAAATGCTCAAGATGCAATAATGCCATGGCATCAACGCCTTAGATATATGAGTTAAAAAGGTTTGAAAATTTGACAAAACTAAGGGAAGCTTTTTGGGATTAAATCTTGTAATTTAGACTTGTGTGAGCATTATATTTTGGTAAACATAAGAGATTTTGGTTTGTTGCAAGCTCAAGTAAAAGTTTTGATTGTTTGCAACTTATTCATTTTCATATATTTGCAGCAATCCCCACTTAGTCTATAAATAATGCTAGGTATTTTTTTAACTTTTATAAATGGTTATTCGAGAATAGTATGGATTCTTTTTTTCAAAAATGATGCAGAAATATGTGAGAAATAAGATTTCAAGGCATGACTAGATAATAACTTGGGAAAGTTTGTTTTATGTCTTAGGTCAAATAATGGGTATAATATTGCTTTGAGTAGTTTCATAAATTTGATATGCAGCGTGGAATTAAACACCAGAGGATTGTTCCATATCCACAATGAAATGGTGCAATTACACAGATGAAGCATGCAATCATGGAATGTGCAAGAAGCATACTCAACACATATGGATTAAATAATGGATTTTGGGAAAAGGTTATTGATATAGTTGTACAAACAAATCATGTGCAACCATGGAATGTGCAAGAAGCATACTCAACACATATGGATTAAAAAATGGATTTTGAGAAAAGGATTTTAATAAAGTTGCTTATCTTATTAACTATTCACCTATAGCTACATTGGATGCATATATTCTAGAGGAGATTTGACGTAGTAAGATAGTTGATTGCTCTCATTTACACACCTTTGGTTGCGATGCATTTTCCCATGTGCCTAAATAAAAAAGGTCCAAACTTCACCCTAAATCAAGGAAATATGTTTTTCTCAACTATGGAAATACAAAAAGGGGTATATATTATGGGATCCTATTGACCATAAGGTAAGTGTTAGTTGGGATGTTATTTTTAACGAAAATCCATTCAAAATAAGGAGGTAAAACAAACACCTAAAGTTGGACCCGTTGAAATAGGAATGAACAAAGATGAAAATAAAAATAAGCACGTTGGAGCTTCTAATTAGCATGCAAGGAAACAATTTCAACAACCTCAACTTAGAAGATCTACGTATCCTAAAAAGTATCCAAAAATGTATTTTTCTCTTGATCTCTAGTCCTCTTTTTATTCATTAACTAATGATGGTGAACCCAATTTATTTCAGGAATCTAGAGAATCTAAGAATGCAAATAAATCCATGACAAAGAAATAAAATAACTACATAAGAATAACATATGGGAACTTGTGGACATCTCACCTAAAAGAAAGTTCATTGGTACAAGTCGCTATATAAAATAAATAATAATAATGGTGGGTTGTTGGAATGATATAAATCTCTCTTGATGGAAAAGGGTTATGTGCAGAAGTTAGGTATAGACTTCAATGAAATATTCTCTCCAATTGTGAAGATATCCACTATATGATTTTACTTATACTTGTAGCAACATAGTATTTAGAGCTGGATAAACTTGATGTAAATTTTTTTTTCCTACATAGTGATCTCGAGGAAGATACTTATATGGATTAGCCATAGGGATATAAAGAAAAAGGTAAATAGGATTTGGTTTGCAGACTCAAGAAATCTTTGTATGGAGAGATAGGTGCCAAGAATGTGGCACAAAAAATTTGACACCTTCATGAAAAGCCAAGGTTTCAATATGAGTAAAACTAACCATTGAGAACGAAATTAGTCAGTTACGACTACCTCTCATGGAAATGGTCATAGATGAATGACTTACTTAATGCAATTGAATCCCCAAAAATGATATCCAATATAATGCACTGCGGAAACCCCTCATACTTAAATACGAAGAGTAAAGGGAACTCTACTTGAATGGTTCATGAGGCACAATACTTGCTAAGTTTTTGCAAATGGGATAGCAAGCTAAGTGGACTTGATTGTGGATAAAACTCCACAGTTAAGCGCGCTTGAGCCAAAGGATTTCTGGGATGGATGATCTCCCGGGAAGTCTTGGCTACCGGGTGTAAGCCCCAGAAGTGATCATTGACGCTATGTGATTTATTTCGCTAGTTTCAATCCCACTTCTTTACCCTTGTGAGCATCACCCGATGCAATGAATACTAAGTGGACTATTCAAAAATCATGAGAAATTAGTCAGTTACGACTACCTCTCATGGAATTGGTCATAGATGAATGACTTACTTAACGCAGTTGAATCCCAAAAAATGATATCTAATATGAAGGTCTTATTATACTTGTACTATATGTTGATGATATGTCACTTGACGCCCTAACATGAATAAAATTGCTAGTGTTAATGCTTAATTAGCTAGGGAATTTGAAATGAAGGACAAAGGGGAATCAACGTTAAATTATAGGGATAAAGATAGACATAGACATAATAGGTAGGAAGATATGGAGATGTCCAAAGTCAAACACAAAAAATATTTTGTAGCACTTCAATATGCAAAATGAAAAACTAGTTAGTACCCACCTTCCTACGCACTTCAAATTGTCTTATGTATAGTGTCCTAAAACATAATCAGATAAGACAAGCATGTCTCATGTGCCATACTCATTAGCAATAGTGAGGTTCATGTTCAACATGGTGAGCACGAAACTAGATGTTGTCCAAGTAGTGATAATTGTTAGCTAGTTCATGGTAAATCCTAGTAAGGAGCATTTCACTATAGCAAAGCACATATTTAGATATTGGAGGGGCATTTCAAATGCTATTATTTGCAACAGGTATATATATTTACAAATTAAATGCTTTTACAGATTCTGATTTTGGTGGAGGCAAAGATGGAAGAATGTCCATTGTATGATATTCTTCCACTCTTGTTTATAGAGTTGTAAGTTGGATATATAAGTTGCAACAAATAGTAGCTTTATCAACCACTTAAGAAAATATGTGGCAGGAACCAAGTCTAGCAAAGAGGTGTTTTGGATAGAATGATTGTTAGTTGACTTCAAGATAATGCAAGGGAAGATTACTTTGCGTTGTGATAGTCAAAGTGTTATTTTCTTAGTGAAGAATCCAAAATTTTATGATCACATGAAACATATTATTATTAAGTACTATTTTATAGAAAATATTGGTTGAAGAAGGTATGATCCTATTAGATAAAATTGATAGTAATGTTAATATTGTATCCTATGCTTGCAAAGTTAGTTAGGATAGAGAAGTTTGAATGGTGAAAAACTTCTTCAGGCTCGCTAAAAATGTGATGAAAGCCATCATTGGGCAATTGACACTTGGATTAAAAACATAAGAAAAGAACTTTGTGTATATCAACTTCAAGTGAGATAATTTTAGGAGGTGAAGTCAAAATCGACATCTGTAATATTTTTTTAAAACCTTTTTATAACCATATGGAATCTCTAGAGTCTTCATATGCATTTTTTTGGTAAATTCCTATGAATTTTATAAAGGGAATTAATCCCTTGCATTTCTATATGAGGGGAACTAATTGTAAGAAGATGTATTGATTAATAATAAAATTTGAAGCAACCATTGCATTGTAGTTTCACTTACTCGACATGCTCTCCACATAAATTTCCTTTCTTGTGTTATATATATATATATATATATATATATAATATATATATATATATATATATATATATATATATATATATATATATATATATATATATATATATATATATATATATATATATATATATATATATATATATATATATATATATACTAACCTAGAAGGGAACACTAGATAAGAAGAAGAGGAAGGGATAGGGACACCTAATATTTTAATTATCATTAGCAAACCTCATTTCCATTTATAAAGGGAACCACAACAAATGAGAAAGGGGTTATCTCGTTTGTGGGAATTTTAATCCTCGGAGTGCTTGGTTTGATATTGAAAAAAGAAGATTAGAGAACAATTTGATCAATAAAATGGATTACCACTACTCAAGTGACCAGAGGAAGGATCATGGGGGTAACCCCATTGAAGTCAATTAACTTGTTGTAAGGCATTGAGAGTGAAATTGTCACTATAAATATGCATAAACTTATCAATAAGAGGTTGCACATGACCAATCTATGCCATATTTTTCATTGGGATTATACATGGTAAATATTATTGTATTATGTGATATTGATGTATGGACTTGAATTTTATGTATGCTTTGTTTCTATTTGGTTGATATTACAAGCACGCACATAGTAAATCTTATTAATCTAGCACATACTTGGGAAAAATAGTAAAGTGAAATTTGATGGGATAATTGAGGACCAACAAATAGTCTACTAATAAAAATGATTCACTACTGAGGATAAAAACATAGGCATATCGTTTTATGGATCATTTGGCATCAAAGTTATAGATTCTTGTTTTAGAGGGAATTACATAATGAATGTTTATACATTAGAAACAAATTCTAGACAACATAGAGTTGGTAGCTATCATCCCTAATATTGGCAAAAGAAGCAAATGAACATAACTTACAAACCAAACCATCGGTGATTTTCCCAAAAAAATTAATTGAGAAGCTTGACTATCCTTATTGGAGAATTGCTTTGTCGAAAAGAGCTTCAACTTAGAAAACATGACTAAGACCTCAGATATAAATCAAAAGCTCAAAATTTTAATCACTAAATGGATTCAGGAAGAAGACTAAAGGGAAGCAATAGCCTGATAATTTTGGTGCAAGCTCATGAGAGGAAATTGATGATAAGGAGCATATAAAAATAATGGAAAATGAGACTAAGATGGAGTTTATAGAATGCAACGCTATCTAGACACAAGTGGCAAATTGTGTGGAGGAAAAAGTTGGCATAATGCCTCATGTAGGAGAAAAGGAAACTCTTAATATGAGCCAACTATTGCAATAGCTGGAAGTGTACTCTATTGCACATGAATTCTATGGAAAATAAAGGATTTCTTTTGTTTTCTTGAAGCTAAAAGGCCATGCTTTGACATGGTGAGAATGTGATGTTGCTAAAAGAAGACTAAAAATGGTAATTAATTATTAGATGTTGAAGAGCATGATCAAAGATTAGTTAAGTTGATTGGTTGTGAGGAGGATTAGTAATTTAAATAGCTTTTTTTAAAATGAAACTAGGTATAAAGAGTACAAGAGTTCCAAACCTAGGAAGAAATACATATGGCTTGGGATATCTTTCAAATGTTCCAATATTTCAAATAAGTACTTACGATATTTGAATAGTTCAACCAATATATAATAAATCTTTTCAAACCCAAATTAATTGATGGTGCTTGCATGCAAGTTAAGTGCGTGGAAAAAATCAAGTGAAAGTAATAATTAGAGGTTACCAAACAAATAAAGTATGAACGACAACAAAAGTGGGGGGGGGGGGGATATAAGAGGAGGTGTAATGGTAATAAGATCACTAAAATTGCTTATAAAGTCAAACCTCCTAGAAAATCCTATCAATGTCACGATAGGAATGGTAACGTTTTTGGAAAATGAATCTAGAGAAGTGACCTAAATAGTTTAAAAATCCAAAGGTAATAAAAAATAAAAAATAAAAACTTGTGTTCAATGTAGATGCAAAGAAAATTGTGGGCATCAACTAGGTTCTTGATAAAAAGGTCAATTATGATTTTGTGTAGAAGGAGGTGACCTTATGGAAGAGAAGGAAATCATTGAGTGAAAGAGAAAGAAAAAACAGTTGGCTATAGATGCAAAGAAAGGTGGGCATTAACTAGGATGTTGATAGAAAGGTAAATTGTATTTCTATATAAAAAGAGGTTGCCTTATGAAGGAGAAGGAAATAACTAAATTACTTCACAACACGATCCAAATGAAATAAAGAAAAGTTAAGTTCTTGTCTAGGATCACAGTGAAACGTAATCTCATGACATTTGGTCAAGAAGGTTGGCTTGGATACAAATGATCATCCTCGGTCCTTATTTGACCTAGGATCACAATTAAACTTAATCCCACTATAGTTAGTCAAGAAGCTTGGTTTGGATATACATGATAATCATCAACCATATCTCTTGGATGGGTGAGATAGGGCATGGATATGATAGTTACCAAATAATGTAAATGCAAGGTGGATATAATTCCATTGGATGTCTATGAGGTGATTTTGGAAACCCTTTATCTTTATGTGAGAGATGGGAGTGCAAGTTGTTGATCTATCATGATGTTCTTTGTAAACATGGAAAAGTAATTTATTTTTATTGCAAAATATACTATAGAAATATAATGTATGTCTTTCTTTTGAGTAACATTTTAGTGGTAGATCCCAGTTGGAATATTTGTAACCTAAAACCTTCTAGAACTAGTTCCCAACCCCTCAATGTTGTTTTTTCACATTGAGGACCTTCCAAAAGTTTGAAAATCACCTCAATTAGAGTTCATATGTAGAATTTATGCCTCCCACAAATTGACCTACCCTATTGACCACCATGGTACCAAGTGGATGTCATGTCAACCCCCATTACTCACAAATGTAGAGCTAGTCACGAGAAGACTTTCAAGAAGATTCTCAAAGGTCCAAAAACCTCACATTAATTGAGGGTCAACACATGAAAAAACCATAGCCCTAACCCTGAATTACTATCAAAGTATGTTAAATATTGTACCACTAAGAAGAGAATGGATTCCATTCTTTTAACATTACACTTTAGTTGAACAAAATATTTATGATTCAGATTTTAGGGCATAACATCTAAGGTAGAAAATTATGTAGCATCCATTCAAGCTATAGTGCCAAATTATGCAACTCCATAGTGAGTGTCCCTTTCAATGTAATTGCATTTCATAACTAAAGAAAAGAGAGCAGAGTATATGCCTTACCTTCTATCTCATTTTTCTCCCTTGTTATGTCTACCAAGTCACATATTGTATTCATTTGTGTGGATGGTGTGTTCATTTGCTTGTTCTTTCATTTTTAGAGTTTAGTTATTTTCCATAAATTTGAGAACTTAGATAGTAATAATAAATATGAAATTTAAGGAAATAACTTGAATAATAAAATATTTCAAATATTGGAATATCTTTTGTGATGAGCTATTCCAATTGAATATTCATGAAAAATTATAGATCATATTTTTATTAGAGTGGTTTTCTTCAAGGTTTTTATGTCAAGATGTAGGATCTGGAAATTATCTTAAGAAGGAGGTCATATAACCCTAGCTATGGCGAATGAGTGCAATGATAAAAAATCTTGGGACATAGTAGGAAAGAGACTTGAGAGGATGGAACAACAAGTTTTTTATATCCATCACAACATGATCCTCATCATCTCACATTTAGCAAAAAAAATTGGACCTTTTGTAAAGGCTAGTGGCTCTAAGTTAGAAATTGAGTAGGATGAAAAATTAGGAGATAGTGAAGACCCAAAAAAATAGTTGAAAAAAGAGCTCACAAAAGTATAGCCAGGTTATAATTCCACAACTCCGTCATAATATTTCTATTTAAAATGGAAGTGAAAGTGTGAATCAAACCCTACCAAAATGAGACTGGAGTTATTAAATTAAATTATTGGTTAGAATAGCTAGAAGTGTATTTCAATGTCCATAATATATATTAAGAGTAAAATATTTTATTTCTAAAATAAAAATAGAAGGCCATGCGCTAACTTGGTGAGAAAGACACACAAAGGAACTTAGTATGGAAGGTGATCCACCAACAACTAAGTGTGAGGTGTCTAGAATACTCATCAAGTCCTACTTTTATCCTACTATATATGCAAAGGACCAATGGATCTATTGGCATCACATCAAGAAAAGGAAAGGGAAAAGTGTGCAAGAGTACACCAGGGATAATTTTAAGGATGGAAAATTATCTTGAAGTTTAAAAAATTGGCGAATCTCACTGGTCCCTAATATGCAAACTATAAAATGTTTATTGATGTATTTGTAAAATTATTCAAATTTATAATGATATTATATATATTGTCTATATAATGTTGGCAATTTTTAACGTAAATTAATTTTGTATTGTAAAATCTGGGCGAATCATTTTTATAAAAAAATGGAAACTGGCGAATCTTTTTTCTGGAAAAACCATGGAAAATTAGCCCACTTGCGAATATTAGCCCCTAAAATTTTCCATGGAGTACACCACTAAGTTCAGAAAAATGCCAATTATGTTGGATGTATCTCCCAAGAACCCATAAATAATCCTCAAGAATCTAAGGGATCTACATAGCCATTTATGGAAGCAAGTAATGTTAATCAAACATAGGACTATTGATGAATCCTTTGTGAAAGCATAATAGTTAGAGAAGAAAATCCACAAGAAAATACAACCAAGTGGTTCTAAATAGAAATACCACCAATATGCCTCAAAATAAGGTAAGAAGAAGTGGAAAGGAGAATAAAAAAAAGTGGCATCCATTGCACATTAATGTAAGGATTTGAACAACCACTACAACCATTATAATATTGATGGTCACATTAAAGATAAATGTTGGAAGCTACATAAAAGTTGAATCCAAAGAACTATAAGAAGGATACAAAGAAGAAGAACCTGCTAGTAATGGATTTAGGTAACCTAGCAAAGGGAAACTCAGATGTGGATGAAAAGTTTGTTCGCACTATATTATAAGAGGTGGTGAATTTGAGTGGTCTCCATCACAAGGAAGAGAAGGATATGACTAAACTCTTCCACATATAGATACAAGTCAAAAAGGCCAAGGTGGATGCTCTATTCAATTCTAGTTCATAGGACAAACTTATATTGAACAATTTGATCATCAAGCTTGGATTAGATGTGCATGATCACCCTAGTCCATATCCATTGGGATGGGTAAATAAGGATGCAAACATCAAGGTCATTATACAATGTTAAATAAAATTTTCTTTAAATGCATATTTTATTAATGAAGTAGAGGTAGATACAGTGCCCCTTGATGTGTGTGGTGTAGTGTTTGGAAACCCCTACATGTATATAAGGGATGCAATTTTCACGAGGAGAGAAAACTAGTACCATTTGATCAAGGAATGGAATAATTTCATCATCAATGCATGAAAAGTTAAATCCAAGGTCTCTCTGTTAAGTGCTAACCAAGCCAAAAATTCGATCAATTTGGATAGATAGTTTGTAATTCTTTTCTTAATAGAAATTCAACTAAGGGATGAATCGAAAAGAGTAAATGAATCGTTATAGGGATGTACCAAAGAGTATAAATGTTAGTTGGAGGAGTTGTTGCAAACATACAAAAGAGTGTTTATGAGCCTGAAGGGTTACCACATAAGAGGGAGGTTGAACATGAGGCACAATAATTGCTTTACTCTCCATTACCAAATATTGGGTTGCATAAACAATTTTTCCTTGAAGTAGATGAAGTGAAGAAATAATGGTAGTTTCTACTATATAAATGAGTAATTTAATCAAGCACTTAACCTTGTGGGTCATTTCTCATCATAGTACTCAAGAAGGATGGGAATTTGAAAATGTATATCAACTATAGATCTTTGAACAAAATAACCCTCAAGAATCGATACTCTATGTCAAGGATCAATGATTTATTAGAGTAGTTTTAGCATGTCAAGTACTTCATCGAGTTGGATATCAAATCAGAATAACACCGAGTGTGAGCTAAAGAAAAAAACACCTAGAATGTCGCTTTCAATACAAGGAAAGGTATACATAAATGGATGGTAATGTCTTTCGGTTTATGTAATGCACCAATTATAATTGTTTTTATTGATGAATAATTTATTTTGTCTTTATATAAATTCATTTACAATAATGTATTTAATGAGATATTAGTTTATATCTTGTTGATTGTGTTGGACCTGCCAACATTCAGAGGATCTCCCCGATATGAAGTCCCAATTAGACCTCACACCATTTGGTGTAGGATTCCCATCCGGAATACGACCCAATTGTTAATGTAGTGGATTTTAATGATGTGCCTTGGATGCAATAACACATAGAGTGGTGTATGGTGACTTTGGTGGGAACAAGTGTGTGACTCTGTAGAAAGTCAAGTGAAATGCATGAAAGTTCTAACACAAAAAGGGAAAATGAGTGTGCCCCTTAGAAGCCTGTAATAGTATGCATCTTGAAAGAACACACGAGCATAAAGACATCACAAGCTAGCCTACAAAATAGTTCACAAGTTAACCGTGATGGAAATATACAACAATGCACATTCAACAAGATTCGTACCAATGCAAACGAAATATTTCATAAGCATAAGCGTAAGTGATATAAAATACATTGCAAATACAACAAGAATAGTTCTACTATATTCACAATAAATGCATGCAAACGTGTTGGCTCCGAGCTTTTATTAAAGTGAAAGTTACAATCATACATATACCATTGACAGACCACTAGCCCTAATAGTGGAACATAAATTATACACTTGCTCCTCCAAGGAAAGATACCCCCCCCATGCTACAGATCAGCCAAGGCTCTCACAAAAATCCCAAGCTCCTGATTCTAAACCTAAGCCTGGCCAAAAGCTTGGCTCCCAAAATCCCTCTACATGATTTATGATGATGTATTTATAACAAAAGGGGTGACTCTTAAACTCCATTTGTGACTCTTGGACTTCCCTCATGACTCTTCGACTTCTTTATAAATGACCATTCAATTACATTGCATCATGACTCTGCACATTCCACAATTGACACCTGGAATTTCACTTACAAATTATTTACAAAACAATATTACAATGTACTCATACCCATATAAGACAAAACAGGGTGGAGTCAAATAGAAAACCTAATAAGATAAAAGATATCATGCTTGAGTTTGGGGAAAATCTAGCTCAACAACCTCCACTTGTTTTTCCCCAGTCATGTAATGGTTCCAAGCTTTGTACTGTGTTGTACCTCAAGAAACAATTCCTTGTTGTGTAAAGGAATCCGTGCTCAAGACATTAAAGATTATGTCACAAACAAATGTATTTCTGTCTTTGTTTTATAAACCTTCAAACATAAATAATATAATCTTCAAATATTAAACCCATGCATGTCTTGCAATGCCATATCCTTCCTATGCTGAAGTGAATGAACGGAAGAAACAAGAAAGAAAAGGATTTCAATTCGATATGTTGTTCGAAACAGAATCTATCATTTAAAAATCCTGAAGAAAATAAGCGATGATAAGGTTAAAATAGAGGAGCGCCCTTTAAGGTTTATTTAACTCTTAAATACACATGTATCCAGAGACCTGCAGCTCAAATTACTCTATTTTAATCACAGACATGAGAGCATAATGAAATTGGGAAACTATTCAGCATAGACAGAGTGATGGAAACTTGCATAAATTTTCATTAATTCAATATTCTTCAGTACAAAATTTGGCTTCAAGGTTCAAAACTCGGAACCTTCATCTTTCTTCCAATTGTCTTTAAATACAGTATCACAAGACAGTTTCTAGTAACGAAACTGATTCTAATTGCTCTAACTAACTCTAACTGCTTAAACTACTAACTGATATGGAGGCACATGCCTCGAAAAAGTCCTATTACATAAGTTTGAGAAATAAAAAAATGAGAATTTGAAAATTTCTAGTCTATGAGAACAGCTGGTCCTGAAGCGGTTGCTGAATCAACGACTACTTTTGGTTGAGCCGCTGGGACCTCTTTTGTTGAGTCCAATGAAAAGGCCTTGCACTTCTTCCATAGCTCATCTCAAGTTGTTGAGGAATTTTTGAAACTTTGATATTCTATTTTGAATGTCACAGCTTGACTATATGTAGGTTTTCCTGTAAAGAGGGTCTTCACCATCCAGAGCAAGTTGAAATGCCTATGCAGAAAGTTAAACACAGTTTCTCCCTTCAAGATCTGTGTCTTTTCGTGCCTATTATCTGCCCTACTCTTTGCAAATGTTAACTGATCTTCATAAAAATTCCACGACATGATATTCCTTTCTCAGTCCAGCATGAAGGCAAACCTGTTCGGGTCAATTTATCAAATGATATATCAAACTTCTTTACCGCCTCTTTAATTCCCAATAACCTTTTCTCTGCAACCTTCCAAAGATCATTCTTAATTATCATCTTATTAATTTCCTCAGCATAACAATATCTGTCTTGTATTCCAATTTCTTCTAGTTCTTCATCTGATTTGGAATTGATAAAATTTATAAACTTCTTAGCCCAATTTGCTCTTTTAATGGTCGTTTGCTTTTCAGATAATAGCTCCTTTTCATGTTCTGCGATGAGGCTTTTCTCTTGAGCAACTATATTCAGGGAATTCCAATTTGACTTCATCTTTGAAATAATCTCACCCTAGATGATATCTTTAGCTTTAATAAGCGAGATATTACCCTTTAACTTCTCCTTGAGGTCTTTAATTTCATCTTCAGCCTTTTGGAATTTCTGCTTGTTCTCATTTGCTTTATCTTCCCATGCTTTCATGATCTTGGTGGCCAGTTCCAACTCTTATTGAACCTGCTTACGATCTCGTTCTGCCATCTTTAATTCTGTGCTGAGCTGTGCAATCTGTGTTTGGGGATCAGAATTAGAATCACCTGTAAAAACAAAAGTGCAAGTATGATTTTCGATATGGTTCTGTAATGAAATGGTAGTCTGTTTTACTTTAGTCAATTCTTCATCCTTCTGCAACAATTGCTGACGCAGCTCCTCTTTTTCTTTCTCCGCCTGTGCTACTTCTGCAGCCATTGAATTCTCTGCAGCTGGTAACTTTAGCTTTTTCCTTAATGAGGATATCTCTATTTCTACACTTTTCATGAGCTTTTGAATAGCAGCTTTATCATTAGGATCTACACCAATTTTCATAATGATCTTCTTCAATTCTTCATTTTGAATTGACAAGGCTCTTGAATTAGCCTTCTCCATCTTGAACTGTTTAACAATTTTTGCAAGCATGTTCTCAGCCTTAACTGCTGTGGCATTAGTCTTGGTTAAATCATTTACAATCAACTGCCCGGTCTGCATATGAAGATTCATTTTATCCCACAGTGGGATCTTTTTAACATCCATAGTTATGTTTACCTCATTAAAACTGATCGAAGATCCAAGGGACATTCCTGTTGGATGTGTCAGAGCCATCCGAAATTGATCCTTTTCAAGGTCCATCACAGTCAATAACCTGGTATGATCAGTAGCTATATGATGCTCTGCCTGAGCTTCTACATTGGCTTTTATCCTCTGATTTCTTTCTTCAATCTATGTAAATATTTGCTTGACTGAAGGCATCTTCTCTGAGTAAAGTTCATGTCCTCCAGGAGAAGAGGGGACATTTTGTTCTTCATTAATATGGAAGGTAAAGCCAGGCGAGTTGGAAGAATGATCTTTCGCTAATTTGGTTCTTTTTTCTTCCCTGGGCTCTTCATCATCTACTTCAACAACATCTTCCCTACCTCTTTTGTTTGCCCTTTCAGTAATAACAGGTGTTTGAATGCTCGTCTTCGAGGTATTTATTTTGCCTGGGTTTGCCAGTTTCTCTTGATCAGGTTTGCTTACATGAGAAAACACAGAATATCCATTCTCAATTCTTCTCTGGGAAATTACTCCATGCGGATCATAAGACCATTTCTCTCCTAGTAGCAAGTGTGTCTCTTCCAACATTTTAGAAACCTCGTCAAAAGCTTGCCTCATATTGACCACGAAAGGCCCCACACTCATAGGCAATTTAAACATGAAACCCTTCTTCATGGGAAGAAAGTGTACCTGATCCACATTAAGGCTCTGTCTTATGAATTCCAAAGCGAAAAGCCGCATGGGTACAAAAGTTGGCAGTCTATAGGGCTCAATGCTAGCTCCATACAACCTTATTTCCGAATACTCTTCAAACACAAACCAATCTCCGAATTTGCAACTTGGTCCTAGCTGTAGGAACTCCCGGGCTTTTGGTAAAAAACATGGAGGAGGAACTCCATTCAAAATTCTATAAGCAATAGACATATAATGACTAGCAAACTCAAATAGCCCTGCTTCATTTTCTTCTTTTCTAGTCATATAAGTCCAAAATAACATAGATTGCTTTTGCTTTTTGACATCAACTATATTCAATCCCAGACTCATAAATTCTTCGACATTCTGATATAGAAATAAATAAACAATCAACGATGGGAATCTGAAGAAACCTGTAAGAGGATAGGCCATCAACTGAGAATTTACAATCTCCTGCCAGAAAGACGGAATGTCAAGAACAACCCCTGGCTTTATCATGAGCGCGTACATTCCCAAAACTGATTTATCAACTGTATGGTCACTATCTTTGCCCAAAATCTCCGCAATGCAACTTAGAATCGGTCTATACTCAGCATTGAATGCTTCCAAACTAAATTCTTCCCCTTCTAGCCGAGCCTCCTCTGAATTTGATCTCAAGTATGACATGCACAGACTGAATTCTTCATTTGAAAGGTCTTCGAAATAACGAGCCAATGAATCTTCAGAAAATTGCAGTGGTGACTCATTTTCGGGAAAGCACAATGCTTGTCGAATTAATTGCGTCGATACCTGCAGAACGTTTTCTCCCTGCAAGTTCATAATGAAACACTTACCAGGGTACATTGAAGAGACCATCCATGAGATGAACTTGGGAAACAAGTGGGCTTTTGGGACACAGGCGGACAGGACACCGGAACTCTTCATGGCCAAAAATACTGGGGATTTCTCAGCGTTTAGGGTCACTTGGTGATACAATTGGGGATGGTTGATAGAAGACAAGGTATCATGGACGTCTTTTTCACTGTCCAGGAGGGAATTAAGGTTTGCAGTACCAGATAGGGAGACTCGCTTTGCCATGGCTAACAGGCAATGGAAATAATTTGTGGGGTAGCAGACAATGCAAAGGTGGCGAGAACACAGTTCAAAGGCAAAACAATCACGAATAGGCGAGAATGGGAAAAAAAGCTCTTTAACAGCGGCAAAAACCCGTAATAAATGCCGACATGATGTGGAACAGGCCGTTGGAAGAGGATGACAGTTGTCTTCCAACTCACCTGATGACGTCACCGCGGGGGGTCCTGGAGTATGGCGGAGAACTTCGCATGGCACCCCCCGCAATGGATCCCAGCCGTCGATCACGACTCATCCGCGATCTGACCAGTCAACTGCAGGGGTGCTGAATTGGATAATGCACGAGCTTTTTGCGCCCCCGTAGTTATGCGTCGGAAGATCTTCTTCAATGATCATGACTTCCGCTTGGGAAGTTGCTCGAAACTTATCCATAAAACCCGATCATACATTTAAATAAAGTTTAATGATAAACTTAATTTATATCGAGTTTGTAAGGATACTCTTTTTTTTTTATACAATACAGCATAAAACATTATACTATATCATATGCATTTTCGGAATTTCAAAATTTTTTGTTATTTTTCAATTTTCAAGACAAAATGTAAAAAGGATATGCAGATGATCCACAACATACTGCGCGATGACTCCCTCAAACTATGTGATGGTCTCAGGCTGAAAGCGGAATCTGACCTCCATGGAATCTAATTATACTGACTTGGAATAGGTCTGTACTTTCATCTTTAGCTTGAGCAACATTGTGTTGATTTGGACAGGGCCATCAATGTAATTCTATATTTTTCCTGTTCACTTCAAGATCTTCCTTGGTGGTGCTCCAAGTACTCTTTGATCTCCTGCTTGACATGATTCCCGTGTTGGCCTCAGTGAGTGAGCCAATTGATGGGATATTGTGTGATTTCACCAAGAATCCAGACCATTATACAATCATGCATACAAGGCTTGAATGCTGGCAATGAACAAGGCGAGTTTTTTGTTATTCTGAATGAGCATCTGAACCTTTTCTTTCTCCAACTCTACATCTTTATTTTTTTTCTTTCCCAATTCAAGTGGTGCCCCTTTGTATCGCATTGACCATTCATGCACGGAAGCAATGGCTGCTTGTATAGCCTTGAGAGTTTTAACATGATATTTACACTTCTACAACAATCTATGTGAGTGGACAACTACCTTATGCATGATAACCAACTCCTCATAAATATTATGCATGGTCTCCCGTAGTATTGATACTTCACTGAGTATCGATGCCCTCAGTTTTTATAGATAGAACTATGCAGAGTCTGATTTCTGAGCTTCTACTCAGAGTTGTTCAAACTATTTCCTAACAACCTCCAAGTTCTTTGCCAATTGTTTGTTCTCGGCCATCAAATACTTAGTGTTTGACTTTGCTGCACTAGTGAAGGCCAATTTGGCTGCGACAATGGAATTTGGATTCCTCCTAGTGTTTGCCACAATCACCCTTTCTCTAATAAATGAAGGAGATGCGAGGTAATCTAGAAAATGTTTCTTTCACGCTTGTACAACTTTCTTCTAGAAGCTCGTCATAAGTTAGATTGTACGTGTCCATAAACGGATCATCATCTAGAGGAACAAATTCCTCTGCCTCGCTTGGAGTTGACTATGCTGCTGGAGGAGGTGGAGACTAAATGGTGCCTTGTTATATGCTAGGCATCAGGTTGACATATTGGTTTTGCAGCTCTGGTTCCACCTCCATGTCTTCGACCTCAATCAATTCTTCAATCTATTAAGCAAGCTCCTTGTCCTACATCTATCCGCTCTCCTCCTATGGTTGTTTTTTTTGTTCTTGCTCCTCGACTTATTCATGTGTTGTTTCTTCTACTATTGTAGCTCTTCGCCTCTTTTCTTCTTCCTGATTCTTCTTCTCTTCCTCCATTCTCCTATGCTCTTGTTATTTCCTCCTCTTCTATTATGCTTCATGCATCCTCTATTTCCTCTTCCTCTCTGCTGTTAAGGTCGCTTTCACAATGGTCGGATCTGCTTTCATCGTGTGGCTTCACTCTCCCCCTCAGCTATATGCAACCTTCGTCTTACCCTTTTCACGCACTGGGTTGCTTCCTTCTGTTGGTACTTCTTCTGGAGTAGCTTCCTTCTACGGAGTAACCTGTGAAGTTCCTACAAAAATCACCGGCTCGCGGGACTTGGAGGCATTATAACAATTCTTCCATGGTTCCTCCTCTGGCTAGTAGGATGTCCCACTTAGCCACTGGAAATGAATTCTCGCACAATGGTCTCTAAAAAATTTCCGAGAATCGTACATATTAAAGTTCATAGTACTTAATGCAAACTTCTATATTTCCTTTCCTTCGATATCTATGATTTTCAGGTTCTTTATTTCGTATAATCCAATTTTCATAGGAAGAGTTGGCCAAGGGGCTTCCTACTTCATGTGGAAAGTTGTTGAAAACCCCGTGGATAGATGATACCCCACTTCTTGCATGAAAAGCTTATCGGTGGCATACCTCGTTAAAATATGCAGTGACTTCTGCCTGCTGAACACTCTAACGAAGGTGCCATCCAGTGAGGCAAACCAATGTGTTATCTCCGACATTGCTTCCATTTCCCCATGTGACATGCAAGGTGGCTCTTTCCCAAAATCAACCTGTATAACGGAGTGAGGAAGTGGCCAGTTAGCTTTTCCATTACTCCTCTATGATTGCACTAAGAGAGTAGTCTACAGTAGATGTGCACAACAATTTCTCGTGCTTTCCAAGTTCAATTCATGTCGGGGAATGAATTGTGCGCACATATTGCATCCAGTATATAAGTAGACATGTAAAATCTATCTTTCCCACCCTTGGGAGGATTTAAGGCGTTAACTACATGGATCTTTAACTGTCGAGGAAATAATTCTGACCATTTGAACGACTTTGCTTCGTTCACAACCTGGTTTAGTAATAATTCCCACCCTTCATGGAAGGTCTCAAGTTTCAACGCTCTGTTGACTGTAGATTCTGCAATATAAAAGCATCAAGAGTTGATAGGCCCTCCTGAGAGATTTTGTCTTGTAATCATTTGTTGGTTTTTGACGAAACTTTGATGAAAATTTCACCCAGCTTTTAATAATGTCTGTGGTGCTCACATAGTTGTTTGTGGCATAGAATTATGAATCCATGAGCGATTTTGGCTTGGGAAAATGGTACATAAGATGGTAATCTGATTCCAAAAAATAGCAAGTTTGTATCCGCTAGCATTGTTCAAATTCATAATCCTCAGATCTATATGTGAAACAATCCAACTGATAACATCTGCACATGGGAAAGTTGGATATCTGCATGCAACCTTGTGTAATATCAATCGTTGAACATTGATATATACGTGTTGATCTTCCAAATATGCCTTGAAGATTTTTTCTAAGAAAGCTTCGTTCACCTTTTTGCCATGTGATATTTGATTCCTTTTCTATAAACAATTGAGTTTCTGAATAAACTGGCAAGTTAACTGGCGTACTCTCAATTCCCTCCTTGGTACTTCTCTTTGTGGTATCCTTTGAAGCAGCTCTCTTGGTTCCATGATATCGGTGACTAATGAAGAGAAGTGCTCAACAACTGTGATACTTGTAGGAGGAAAAGACACTCATGGCGAGAATAAATCAAATTTAGCAAATCCAATCCCAAAACAAGGTCAAGTAACAACCACATAGACTGATGAGGAATTTTGTGCAATTATTCAGGTCATCGAGAGGGACTAGCTACAAGAACTGTGCATTGTGTAGTCTCAGCATCCATTGATGCAGCCTAAGGCTTGAGACTGCGCAATGCGTAGTTTAATCTGGGCATACTGAGGGAGAGATTGTGCATTGCATAGTCTCAGTGGCTAGGGATGAGGGATTGAGCCCTAGAACTGCACAATGCATAGTTCGGTCAGCCTATACTGCACATTCGCAATCTCAAAGGCCAAGCTTGCAGCTTGAGCCTCAGACTTGCACAATGTCTAGATGGGCAAGGCAATGCATAGCCAATAGATGGGTAGATCTACCAAATGAGGGTGTGGAAAACTGGCAGATCTAAGAGATTGTGAAATTTAAAGTGAAAATATGACTAAGTATGGATATTTTGGTGCAAATTAAGTGCATAAAGTCAACATGCAAAGGGAAAAACAAACATGCAAGGAGATTTGTCGAAACGACGATCACTAGTGTGCAAAAACAAGAAAACTGATCTGACACTTATAAAAGGCGAATAATGAACTGAACCACCACTTATACAGGCTAATAGAAGTTAAAACACAACAATCATGAAGAGAAACAATCAAAACAACAATCACATAAGTGAAATGACAAAAAGCGACAGAAAAGCCAAAAAAGACGAAAAAATAAAAACTCACCCAGAAAAGTGTCGCAAACTCCACCAAAGGCTCCTTGATATCCTTGAGAATACTATATCTCCAAGATTGAATGTAAAAATGACCTCTAGAGGCGTCCATTAAATATATTTAGGTGGATTATGGTTTATGATGTGCATGCCTAAAATCAAGGAAAAAGCAACACTTGGTGGAAAGTTCTAAAAATAGTAATTGTGCCACCTTTTTGGAACTAATTATGGATCCCTATTTTCTAGGGATGTTTTTTCCTTTTTTTCTTTTTTTCTTTTTCTGGAAACTTTCCATGCACACTACCAAGAAGGATTACGCAATTCCCAAGGGCTGGGAAACTTCTTGACTCAATGCATTGCACAATTTTTTAGCTCAAGGAAGGGTTTGCACTAGTGTTGATAATATCGGTATCGAAAAAATATTGGCGAGGGTCCATAAAACATCTTATTGACGAAAATATCGGCAAATATCATCAAGCATAAAAAATTCATAATATATTCATTTTTTTCATATTTTTAAACATATAAAGCAATAAGAACACGAAATAAACACATTGAAACATTAATATAAAGAAAGAACTGATATATATGATGTAGTGGATGTAAAATAAAAATGATATACCAAAGTCGATACCAAATCCTATTGATCCCTGATAATTGTCTAATCAAGGACTCAAATGTGGAGAACCAATACAAAATAACATCACATATATAAAAGTATCTCATCATCATGAGTTATATGTAGCAAAGTTGCAAAAGAAATAAAACTAGCAACTATTTATCTAAGATCAGGATTCAGTTCCCTCTCTCTAGCAGCCATCTTTCTATCTTTTTCAACAATTGCTTCAAGAGATTTTTGTACAATTTCCGCACTAGAAACTGTACAAGGTATAAAATCGTGTCCAAGGAGTCTAGCCAGATGGTATTACAATCATGTAACCCCTCCTGCCATCTTGGTCCCACACAATCTGCATGATAGATGTGCCTGATTTGTCCCACCATCAAGCTCCCCATACTCCCAAAATGGGTCCAAGGATTTTGGCATATTTGTAGTGAACTAATTCAAATTTCAAACCTAGGGCACCTGTTAAACACCATGTTGAAGCACACACATGGTGTATGAGGAAGAAGAATGCACACACACAAGAGACAACACACAATGAAGGATAAGCGTGAGGCTTTCTTATTTTCCATTATACAAAGATGTACATTTATAGTACAATGGTGTGACTCTTGGTTTCACATTCCAAGGTCACTTGGACTCCATTGTGACTTTTCATATTCCACACCTACCCATGTAGGATTAGGTGTTCCAACATCCTTAATCCCAGAAGGGGTATGTGTGAGTCCGAAGAGAGCTTGTAATACAAATCTGCAAAGTATACATGGCAGAACTTGGGCTGAATCAACTCTCTGAAATGTTGGAAAAAAGAGGTGGTTTTAGGATGACCACAAACACCGGAACGCAAAACTTGTTGCAGTTCCCGGAACTCTTCCAAAACTGGCAAGAAGCTAAAGGCTTCTGCTAGAGGAATTGTCCCTCATAAAAAAGGGAGACCTTCGACCTAAAAGAAGGGAGGTCTACTACCTGTGGTGGTTTTAGGTTGTCCACCGACCAAAGATGATGGTTTTAGGTTATCCACCAACCGAAAATGATGGTTTTAGGTTATCCACCAACCAAAGATGATGGTTTTAGGTTATCCACCAACCGAAGGTATGCTCATGGGCATCCGTATCTCTGGCCACATCTCTGAATCCGGAATGACGAATTGTGGCTCAGGCTCGCTTGAACTGCTGGCTACAACTACGAACATGGAAGAGATTGTGGCTCGGAGCTCGCAATCGACATCGAAGCTTACCTGGATGCGCCTTTTCCCCCTGTCGGGGACAAGGGTGAGATGATCGTAAACTCAGCGCAAGTTTGTTCAATATCCATGAACAGTTCTTTTATGTGTCGTAAACATCTTCTTGGGCTGCTGATGCCCATTGCCAGAAGCGATCCATCGAGATGAATCTTGGTTCTTCTGCAGAGGCTTGTGTGCGAAGAATGGGTGCGCCGACCACGGTGTACATGGATGTTGAAGATCAAAACGATCTTTCATATGGCCCGGCTCGTCCCAGGAGTGTTGGCATTTTTCGATCTGTTGTTGTTGTGGAAGTGGAGCAGGATCTGAAACAGCTGCAGGTGAACTGTCATACAAGAATCCGGCACTCTGAAATATGATGGGCTTGGTGTAGTCTGGAATATGAAAGGAAACATCCTTGTCATATCCAAGACTAGTTTTGTGCTTGTTGTGGACAAGCTCTTCCCAAGGTCTGATGATGGGCTTGAGAAGTACGAGTTAGTACAACGCATACCTGTACATACGCTCGTCTGAGCCCAGATAGAGATCCGCCCATCTTTATTTTCTTTCTTACATTGAGAGTCCTTCACAATCTTCGAAAGAAACGGAGTTGAATGGTGACTCTTCCTTGAAGTTCATCTTGTTAGTGAGATTCTATTGCAAACTCAATCTTCTCATGTGCATCTTGCAAACAACTTTGAATGTTACAAAGAGCATCCTTGCTCATTTTTATCATATCATCAACATTGGAATGAATGAGGTTACTCAACAACACTAATACCTCATTGATTTTGGCCATTTTCAACAACTTAGGCTCAAAACAAATGAAAGGGTGTCGGCTTCAACCGAAAATGCACCCGTTTACAATGTGATTCAACAAGAAAGATAAATGACTCAAGAGAACTCTCAAAGTACAAAATCTGCGCCTCAAATGATGGAGGGCAATCAATAATTCAACAACTCAAATACTGATTGCAACTATGAAGAAGCAATACAATGTCAACTCAATACAATATTTCTGCAAAATATGTGCAGCTGAAAACACTATGCAGCTGAATTTTCCTTCAAAGAGCTGTTTTGAATGATAGAAAACTTGTCTTCAAATGTGAAATTCTTCAAAAAAATCACCTTTTATCAATGCCACAATGCAAATCTTCAATTTTCAGTCCATCTGCTCCATATGTCAATTTCTTCAATTTTGTTGTTCATAACTCTCTCTTCTCCAATGTCCTTCCTCTCTCTCTGCTCTCTCTCTCTCTGCTGTTTTTTTTTTTTTTTTAATTAATTGAAAATTAATTAAAAAATAATTATTTGAGATTTAAAAAAGAGAGAAAGGGAAATAATTAAAAAGGGAATGGAAATTATTAAAAATGGAAAGAGGAATTAAATTAATGGATTTAATTTAAAATATAGTGGAGAGAAATGTATTATATGTGGGAGGGGGAAATAAAAATCGATTTTAAAAATAAAAGGTTGGTATTAATGAGAAGTGGGGTTTGAATTTTAAAATGGGGGAGGGAGTAGTATAGGGAGGGGGAGTATTATATAGGAGTGGAGGGAGTATTATAGTGGAGGAGAGGGGAATATTAAATGGAAGACATCGTATATTAAAATTTTAAAAAAGTAATTACGATGGGAGCCTACGTAGTGTTGAAGTGTAAGTCGTAAGGTGGAGTGGAAGAGCTACAGGCGTAGGAGAGGGCGCCGTATGGTGAGGAGGAGCGATCATGGGTAGGGGGTATGGGGATATAAACATAATTCTGGAGTAAGAATAGATGCAAACCTGACCTCAAAACGGGAACTCTAGCCCAAAAAGTCTCAAAAAACATGGAAAAACACCCCAAAAAAAAAAAGTGTGTCTTCCAGAACGCACTTGTTTTTTTTTTAAGGTCAAATTTCAACATTTTCTAAAATTATGCTAAAAACAAAATTGTTTGTTGAAAAAAGGATTGAAAAAACACCCCCCAAAAAAAAAGTGTGTCTTCAAGAATGCACTTCATTTTTTTTTAAGGTCAAATTTCAACATTTTATAAAATTATGGTAAAAACAAAATTGTTTCTTGAAAAAAATATTGAAAAAACACCCTCAAAACAAAACCAGTTGATGCTGGAATAACAAAAAAAAAATTGTGTCATATTTTTGGCATTTTTAAAAATAGAAGTAACATTTTTGAATTTTTAAAATTCAAACATTAAAAAAAACCTAAAATTTAAGAAAAAAAATAAACTTAAAAAATAAAAACTTTTGAAAGCTTAAAATTTAAAAATATATGAAGATAAAAAAAATAAAAATAAAAGCAAATTAAAAATTTTAATTCAATCATTAAAAAAAACCTAAAATTTAAGGGAAAAAAAAATAAAAAATAAACCAAAAAAAAATTATAATTAAAATTTAAAAAAATATAGAAATTAAAAAATAAAAATAAAAACAAAATAAAAATATTAAATAAAAAAAAAAACTAAGTAAAAAAAGGAAGGAAACTAAAAAAATAAAATATAGAAATTAAATTTAAAAAAAAGAAAAAGAAAATGCTTATTAAATTTAAAAAAAGAAAAAAAAAATTAAAACAAATAATTAAATTTAAGGAAATATATTAAATTTTAATAAATTTAAAAATTAAAAAAAAAAAAAAAAAAAACACTATTCAAATTAAAAGGAAAAAAAGAAGAAAAATTAATTTAAAAAAAAAAAAAAAAATACAATGAAAATATCAAATTTAAAACAATATATATTAAAAAAACAAATAAACTATAAAAAATAAAATAAATGTAAATTATAAAAAATAAAATATATATATAAACTTAAATGAAAATAGGTATATACATCAAATTTTATTAAATTAAAAAAAAGAGAGGTTAATATTAAAATAACAAATTAAATTTAAAAACAAAAATATTATATTTTAATAAATAAATGAATAAACAAATAAATTTTGAAAGAAAAAATAAATTTTAAATATAAAAGAAAAAAAAATATATATTGTTAAACGAAAACTTTAAAAACATTAAAAATCAATTAAAAGTGGAAAATTGAATAAAAAAAAAGAAAAAAAATTAAATAAAAAAAAAATTAAAAAAAAAAATAATTTAAAAAAATTAAGTTTCATTTTTAAAAAAATCTAATTTTAAATACACAATTTTAATTGAAATAAAAAAAATATAAAAAATTTACATAATTAACAAAAAAAAAAAAAACAGTAAAACGTTTAAAAAACATATTAAATCGAAATAAATTAAAAAAAATATAAAAAAATTATTGAATTTTATAAAATTATATTAAAAAACTAAAAGTAAAAGTTAATAACAATTAAAAATTATGAAATTAAAAAAAAAAAAAAAAAAAAAAATCAATTAAATAAAAAAAATGGGCGAAATTTAATAAAAATTATTTAAAATAATAATAATAATAATAAATTTAAAACAAAAAATAAAAAAATTTTAAAAAAAAAATCAATTAAAAAAAAAAATTTTAAAAAAAACAATTAAAAAAAAAAATTTAAAAAAAAAATCAATTAAAAAAAAATTTAAAAAAAAAAACAATTAAAAAAAAAATTAAAAAAAAAAATCAATTAAAAAAAAAAATTTAAAAAAAAAACATTTAAAAATTTTTTTTTTAAAAAATCAATAAAAAATAGTTATTTATGGTGGCGGCCCGCCCGCTGGGCGGCGGTGGCCGGCCGGGAATCGGCCCTCCGCCCGCGGGGGCCCGGGAGGGCGGCTGGGCCGCCCCCGGGGCGCCGCCCAGCGGGCGGGCCGCCACCATAAATAACTATTTTTTATTGATTTTTTTTAAATGTTTTTATTTTTTTTTATTTTTTTTTTTAATTGATTTTTTTTTAAAAAAAAAATTTAATTGTTTTTTTTTTTAAATTTTTTTTTTAATTGATTTTTTTTTTTATTTTTTTTTAATTGTTTTTTTTTTAATTGTTTCTTTTTAAATATTTTTTTTTTTTTAATTTGAAAAAATAAAATTTTTTTTTTCAAAAAATAATTTTTTTTTTTTAATTTAATATTTTTATTTGAAGTAAAATTCTTTTTTTTTTTTAATATGTCTACATCTATTTTTTATTTGATTTTATTTTTATTTTTTTTTATTTTTTTTAATTTTTAATGTTTTTATTTTAATTTGATTTAAAAAATAAATTTGAATTTCAAAAAATTTAAAATTATTTTTTTTTAATTCAATTCTTTTTTTTAATTCAATTTTTTTAATTTTTTTTTTATATTTAATATTATAGAATAATTTTTTTTTAAATTTAAAATTTAAAATTTATTTATTAAAATTTTTAAATTTTAATTTAATTTAATTGTTTTTCTAAATTTTTTCGTTTATTTAGTTTTTCATTTTTAAAATCTATAAATGTTTTCACTATAAAAAAAAAAAAAAACACTAAATTTATGTATATTTGTTTTTTAATTATTTGCACGTGGTTTTTTTCATTTTTTTTGTTTTTTTGTTTTTTTGTTTTTTTTTTAAATTTTTTTTTTCTTTTTCTTTTTCAATTTTAATTGTTTTTTTTTAATTTGTTTTTTTTGTAAATTTTAAAATTTGTATTTTTTCCTTATTATTATTATTATTATTTTTAATTTAAATTTTTAAATTTAATATTTTTTTCTAAATTTTAATTTTGTAATTTTAATTATTTTAAATTTTTTTTTAAATACATATATCTATTTTTTAATATATTGTTTTTTTTAATAAGTTAGAAAAAAATGTTTTTGATTTTTTTTTTTTTTATTTGGGTCAATTTTTGTTTTTTACTTTAAATTATGTGTTTTTTTTCTTCAAATTTTGTCATTTCCTTTGATATAATTTTCAAATATTTTTGTTTTTTTTAATTTATTTTCGTTTAAATTTTTTCTTTTTATGAGCTATTTTTGTTTTTTTTTACATTTTTATTGGTTTTTTAAGTTGTTTTTATATATTTTTTTTTAATCTAAGTTTGTGTTTTATTACATACATGAAAATCACCACTCTAAAAAAAAAGGTTGATGCGACATCGATACGTTTCAAAATTAGCATGAAAATCACTACTCTAGAAAAAAAGGTTGATGCGGCATCAATACGTTTCAAAATTAGCATGAAAATCACCACTCTAAAAAAAAAAGGTTGATGCAGCATCAATACATTTCGAAATTAGCATGAAAATCACCACTCTAAAAAAAAAAAAAGTTGATGCTGCATCAATACATTTCAAAATTAGCATGAAAATCACTAACATTTTAAAACAAATATTCATACTTCATAAATACAAATATTAGAGTGTCAAAAATGTGCACCAAAAAAAAAAATGGTGATTCTGCATCACCACTTTTCAAAATCGGGTGCTTTTTATGCTACCAAAAAAAAGTAGGTAACATTGCGGTTACCTATTTCATCGGTAACATTGTTTATAGAGCAGCCGTGAGGTTTGAGAGTACGGTAAGGAGCGTAAGGGCGAGTGGAATGTGAGACGGATTGACTGTTAAGGAGTAGGCGTTGTATTGAGAGCGTTTGCAATGGGAGGAGCGCAGAGAGGTGCGTTTGGATTGAAGGCCAAAAGGCGTGGCAATGGAGCCTGCGGATATGGTGTAGAGGGAGGCGTAGAGGTGGGCAGGCAGAGAGTAAGTAGGTTGATAAGGGAGCGCTGTGGTGAGTGGTGTGAGATGAGTGATAGCTTATGCTGGAGTGCTGTAGCAGATTGGACGCCCGGGGGTTTGAATCGATAGAGCAGGGTGTTAAAAATCTGTAGTGTGAAGGGGGCGCGGGTAGTGGAGTAGGGAGGTAAACGCTGTTAGAGGGAGCGATAGGGATTAAGCATAGTGAAATCGAGTGGAGCGGTAAGGAATGAGCGCAGGGTGTAAGAAATGAGCGCTGAGCAAGGGGGCCAAAAGGCTATGGAGAGTTGCAGAATTTTTTTATTTTAAATTTTTTATTTTTTTTATTTTTTATAAACAGCAGAGAGGAGTAAGAACCAGCAAAATTTTTCCTTTCAAATATATAGCAGAATTTTTTTTTTTCAAACTTATAGTAGAACAAATCCATCCAGCAGCAGTAGAAAACTCAGAAATTTCTTTTGCAGTAAAAACCAGAAATTTATTCTTCAGAAACCCAATTCCAACAGCTCTCCAAATGCAGAATTTAAAATGTAAAAATTGCAGAGAAAATGAGAATGAAAACCTTCAGATGGGCAGTGATGCCTTTCCTTCAAAACCAATTTCTGAATGCTTCTTCTTCTTCAAAGCAGAATGCTGCTGAATCACTGAATGCTGCTCCTTCTTTTGAATGCTGCTCCTTCTCCAAAACCACTTTCTGAATGTGGCAAAAAGACTGCTGCAGAAAGTCTCTTCAAAACACCTCTGAATGGCAGCAAAAACATTGCTGCAAAAACTCTCTAAATGCTACAAAAATGTCAAGAATTTTGCAGATATGCACAGGCCATAAACACAAATGGCTCACTCAATTTGAAGCAGGGCCAGCAATCGCCCGCTCTGATACCATGTTAAACACCATGTTGAAGCACACACATGGTGTATGAGAAAAAGAATGCACACACACAAGAGACTCAACACAATGAAGGATAAGCGTGAGGCTTTCTTATTTTCCATTATACAAAGATGTACATTTATAGTACAATGGTGTGACTCTTGGTTTCACATTCCAAGGTCACTTGGACTCCATTGTGACTTTTCATATTCCACACCTACCCATGTAGGATTAGGTGTTCCAACAGCACCAAAAAAACAAATAATTGGCATTAAACACGCATACACAAAAAATGGAAATAAGAAGGTGCATAAGAAAGTTAAAAAAAAATGAAGCTTGTTGTCCAAATACGGAGAAAACCCCTGCATTGGCTCATGGGCATGAAAATCATAGCAAATGGAACAACAAACAAAGAAACAAAATCTTGGTAGGCAAAGAGACAAGCAAGCATAACCCTAAATCTATGAAAAAATCATTAACATAGGGGTTTTTAAGAACATACCTATTAATGGAAGAAATGAAGTTTCTCTCAATGTTCTTCAATCTTTGATCAACAAAAAATTTTGAGTTGATAGTGATAATGGCTCTTTGATCCTCAATCCCTCCTTGAAAACCACCACAAATCTCTTCCCCTTCCTTATCCAAGCCTCACAAACGAAAATGACAAAAAAAAGACAAATTTCCCTTTTCTAGTCGCGGCCCAGGAGTCCCTGCGATATTTAGCATTGTCATGCAATATTTTCCCGAAATATCAACGATATTTCGGAAATTTCACGATATTTTCTCCGCGATATTTCGTCTTGCCGAAAATATCGCGATATTTCCGAATATCGCCGATATTTCAACGATGGAAAGAGCAAACAGTTTCTGAGCTTAGTGTTGGGTTGCCATCCAGAATTGCGCAGTTCTCAAACTCAAGGCTGAGTTGTCTTTCTAGATTGCACAATTACCATCATCAAGGTTGGGTTGCTCTCCAAGATTGCGCAGTTTCTGGAGGCAAGCCCAACAATTCTATAAGGTCAAGTCAGAAGTCGGCTTGTGTTTGAAAGATATCAAATCGGGATAAAATTCATCACAAGCACAACATAAAATATAAGTCTTGATAAAAACACGAATACTTGACGACAATAAAAGATAAGCTCCAATGGACAAAAGGGAAGGCTCCAAAATCAAAGCACAGGAAAATTTTGGAGGGTGGTTGTAGCAGCTACAACACTTGGCGAAACACTAGTAGAACTATAGCTCTTTGTATGGATCTTGTCTCATGAAAAATAGGTCTAACTCTTAAAGAAGTATTGTTTAGTTCATTAATTACCGTAGCTTCTTTACTTAGCTTGAGTTAAAGATATAGTCCCTACCATTCTCTTCATTGGCGACACACTTAACCAAGCAAAGTAAAATTGGTTTGTTTCGATTGGGGATGAGGAGTATGTAGGTATACAAGTAAAAAGTATTATCATAGTATTAGTTTTCATCTCTGGTGTTGCTTCGGTGCAAGCAAGCCTGAATAGTACCCCGATGGAGTCACTTCAGGGACACAATCATTCCTCTGCTGCAACGAGCTTGGACAATACCCTGATGGAGTTGCTTGCTTCACCTCCCTACACATAAAGCCTTTCTCTTCTTTCATCCTTCATTTTATTATTTTTTTAATTTTTTTCTTTTTATTCGTAGAATTGCGCATATGCACTTTTTAATTTCATGTGGCGGAAGAGGGATCCCGACTTATTGAGAGTAGAAGAGGTTGTCCCTTCAGAGAAGGATATTTATATACCTCTAACGTACTTGTTAAAGTTTCCTCCCCTCCTTACTCTACTCGACTTAGTTGACAAGTTGATCAGGAGATCATGTGTTATGCTCAAAATTGAAAGTGCTTGAAACAGGACCGAACCTGAGCGACCAAAAAGGTCTCGTCATTGCGATTTCGGCGTCATGAACGGTTCGAAAAACTGATGTTGTATGAGGAAGATATTGCATTCTGTCCGTTTTCCCAAATAGAAAAAATTTTGTGACTGGATGCCCAGTCAGCATGCAGGTGCAGTCAGTAGGTATATTCTAAGAATATTCCATTTTCCTAAGTTAACAGGATTTCGCCACGTGGCATGTTGTGGGCCATTGATTTTTGTGGTGTGAAAGTGTTTCTGTCCATTGATGGGATTGTGCATTTTTATATAGGCCATTGGATGGGCGACACGTGGCAAGCCCAGAGGTTGCCACGTGTCCCTAGGAGACTGTGCTAAAATTATGGTGGAGTCAGGGGGGGTCGACCCCGTGACCTCTGGTCTACACGCCATGTCTTCCGACCACCTTGCCTACCACATATGACTTAACCAATATAGAACTCTGCATTGATTTATGGGTTAACAAATGTATGGGCGGATAAAAAAAGGGGGCCAGCGTCGAAGGCCAGCCCCGACCACCATATAACCCGGCGACTATGACCGAGACTCAACGTTATTCAAACCGGCGGTTTAAACTATAACTCCAGTAGGCGGTAAACTTATCACATGCAGAACCCCGCAACATTTAACTTAAACGGCGACTTAAACCTAACCATCGGTAGAACAAACCGTTCACATGTCGCGGTAACACTTAAGGTTGCAATTGACGGTTAGTGGGGCGGTTTATCCAGCGGAGAAAATTGCATTTACATGGGCGCGGGGTAATGGCTTTTAATGCCATGGTTTTAGGAACCGTGACTCTGGGTTCCTTGCCACCATGCGGAGTTTCTTCAAACTATTAGACCGCGGAGATAACGGCAAGCGATCGGTATGTGACCACCCCGCCCAAACTATTTAATGGCATGGTTAACGGTCCGTTAAAGTTGGAGCACACCCCTAATTTTAGGGCATTACATCAATTTAACTCCAATTAAGTGCCTGTCTCAACTTTTAGTGGAGCTTTTCTAGCTGACATTGGGAAAAATGCATGGGGAGGTCAATTTTCGACTAATTTGGGTGAAACAAGAGTCTACCTAGACTAATTTGAGCATTCTGGAGCCATTGGTGCAGATAAAACAACCATTAGAGGCCTGTAAACACATGTAATTTTCAATTTTAAGCATAATGACAAAGAGGGACATGCCATTGGGCGCTGGACCAGCAGATGTAGCCCAGGAGGGGTGAACTGCTTCATCATGCCTACTGTGTAAAACTTATGTGTGATTGTATTTCTCTATTATACACAGTTGTTCAGTGTTTTTAAGGCTTATTTTTATGCTTAAATTTCACAAATTCATCTATGTTTCATGGTTAAAACACTCGTTCCTTAAGAAAACAAATGGAGACAAATTGTACATGTTTATATTACTGAAAGGACACTTAGAACAACAAAACTAATACACTTCTTTCAGATCACAAGGAATAACCGAAAAATTATAAAAGAACTGATTAGAGTAGGTGGTACTAGTTATAGATTCAAGCATCATGATTCCACTGCGGTTTTCTCCGAAAAAGAACGTGTTTTCCATCAAAGTATCATCAACTAAAAGATGCAAGATTCACACAAAGAGAGGGAATAAACAGATAACCAAGTATTGACAGTAGCATAACTTCCTCTGGAACTTCACCATGCTTACTTCAAAAACCAAACATAGCCTCATGCAGAAGCTATCCTATAGCTGAAAAGAAATGAAAAGAGTGGAGCATAAAGTAAATCAAAACAAAAGAAAGAAAAGGAGAAAAAAACTACTACTCCTCCTAAGCTAATTGAGAATAGGCCATAATTACATAAAATGAAGCTTCCATTGTAACCACCGACGCATCATTGGCCTATGTAGGTGAGGGAAAGCATATCAAGAATGATATTCAACAATAACATCAAACAAGAAAGGTAAGGTGATACATATCGTGACGTTCGAAGTTTGAAAATGCATGCAAAGAAATAAGAAAGAAAAGAGTGAGCAAAACATTCCGTGAATGCATCATGGTGTTGAAACACACTGCTACAAAATGATATGAAAGAACAACCCTTCGAACTTCAAAATTGGGCGAACATACAAAAAGAAGAAAACTTTTGTTTCACAATAGAGCTTGCCAAGTATGACTCCTCCAATAATGAGCGATAGGATCATGCAAGACAGATGGAGGATGTGAAAATTGCGAAAGAGATTGATTTTCAACTTGTATGGTGGAGTGACGAGGAGCCTTGCAAGATGCAGCATTGTTCTGATGAACATTGGAACCGACCTCAAGACTACGAGAACCTAACATAACCATCAACTCAGGCTAAAGTGCCTCGATGACTTGTGGAAGTTCCAAAATATTCAAAGGTAGATCATAAAAACCAGGTGGCTTAGAAAGATCAACAACAAAAAAATCAAAGTTGTGAACAGATGCATCGATGAATGGATCACAACAACCATGATCATAAATTCCAAGATCAAAAGTAGAAACATCCTCATGATATGATGAATCATAAAGAGGGGAGGATTGAAAACAAGAAATTGGCATCCTCCCTTTGTTCACAATGATAAGATGATGGATGGGGAGATTAGGAAGAGAAGATTTGTCCTCTCCACATTCAGATGTAAAATCGACATTCCACGAATTCTGAATGTGATTGCCAAAAATTGATTCTTCACAAGTTTCAATAGGAATAACAAAGTTTTGGAAAATGTCAGGATAATAAGGGAGAGGTGCGGAAGGAGAAAAATCAACCTTCATCGTAGATTCTTGTTCAGAAGTAGAGTCTTGCACATAGTCATCGTAAATGATATCACAGGTTTGTTGCTCAATACCAACTCCATCCTGAACTTGATCCTCATGAAAAAAAAAAAATTTGAAATGGGTGAACACTACAACTCACAATCAGGAGGAACAATGGAATCAATGGATGGAGGACGATAAGAGAGGACATCATCGCAAACATCAGATTCACAGTCCAAACTTGTGCTGGAATTCTGAGTATGTGGGGTGGGAGAAAATGGTGGTAAATCAACAAATGAACTCTCAAGTTCTCCCACCTCAACCTACTGACATGGAGTTGTTTGATGAGGAGGAGATGAAGAGTCACTTGGAACAACAACTTCCTTCATCGCATATTTAGGAGCTCAATAACCAAGGTATGTTGGGAGACTTTCAAGAGATTCATATTCTTGTGAATTCATCGAAATGTGAACAAGAAATTCAAACTTCTCTTTCATTAGATTCAAATCAATATCATCTTCAGAAAATTCAAAACAAAAATGAATGAAACTGTTATGACCAAAATCGTACTTGATTGGCTGTTGATTATACAACTTCAGTGTAACTATCATAAACCCCCTTGAGAGAGCCCTCTTAGACTGAAGAAGCTAAGCTCTAGTTAGAAGTGATAGGATTTGGAAAGCCAGGGATATGAGACCAATTCATAGGGGCATACCTGGCATTTATTCTTGAAATGGAACTCATCTTGGAACTTCATCAAGCTATTGATCTTCCTATATTTAAATCTGAAAAGAAAGACAATGCCTCTCTTCATTTGGTTAGATTCCATATGCATGTACACAGACTTAAGGTTCAATTCCCTGAGGATTGTCTCATGAAGATGTTTATGGCCACTTTAGAAGGAAAAGCATGGTCTTGGTACAAAAGTCTACCAAATGGTTCATTATATTCTCTTGCTGATTTCCATGTTGCATTTTATGAGATGTATGAATGGTGTCATCCCTCCTTATTGTTGGTCAAAGACTGTTGTAAACATTGTGTGAGTTTTATTGAATATTTGGAGAATTGTTATGAAGATGATGAGTTCATGGATGAGGAAATTCTAGAGGCCCTTCATGACAATCCCTTTCATCACCAAGAAGAAATGATAACCTCTCTCACTTTTCTCATAGGTGTTATCAGTTGGGAGATATAAGGATTTATTTGAAGCACTATTTTCAGAAAACAGAGTTTTCATGTTTCACACATGTTTTACAAATGCAGTTTCTGTATAGCAGGAGATGTATTTCAAAAAACCAAGAGAATTTTTTATTCAAGACATAATGGCCTACAAAAACCTCCTTTAGTTTCTCAAACTGCATCATGGATTAGGAGATATAGGCTCTGTTCCAAGACCTATTTTTCAGGAAAAAACAAGAAAAATCTGCTAGGATGCCTTAAATATGAAAGGTGAGATTGACACCTCAAAGAGCATAAGGTGAGTTGGTTTATGGTTATTTAAGGCCGAGGATATGTTAGATACAAGTTTTAGGCAAATTATAGGCTTCAGTTTTCAAAATTTTACAAAAATATGCATTTTCAGCAGTTTCGTAGCGCCTCTAGGCTTGAAGGGCAGCAAAGCGCTACGAAACTACTGTAGCTGCTCTTTTGACTTTTTGACTAGTTATGGAGGGTGTTGAGAGCTAAAATTGGTATGAAACATGTGTTGGATGATGATATATCTGATGCAAAAGGAAAGAGTTGAAATTGTTGAAGATAAAGGCTTATTTTGCAGTGCTACGAAAAGCACTACGAAACTGCCTTACTTTTGTAGCGCATTGCATTTCATTTTTTTGTGCAGGTTTTGAAGCGACTTTTGGATAGCTGGAGGTTATGGAAGAATAATAGACCATGTAAATCCATCATTCAACATTCAAGGACCACGAATTGAAGATTAAATGATAGCCAAAAATGTTTAAAAAAAGAAGAAGACCATTTGCCTAAAAAACAGGGTCTTGTTTCCTAGTTTTGAGGAGGTCAGCTAAGTGGTCATAAAGGGATGAAGCCCATCATCTAAATTCGACCATGTGAATGTATACTTGTCAAAGATGTAATTTATTTTAGTACATAAGGTTATCAAAGATAATAAAGAGTAGTTTGAGTCCTATTTGAAATAGGACTGTCAAGTAGGATAGGTTATGCAAGGTGTCATTAGGCAAAAATTCAATGTATCTATCCTAGAGGTAGATCATATGATGACGTAAGATGTCTATTAAAGGCCATGGGGTCGAATTTGTCAAGGGTTGGAGATTTTTGGCAAAATTGTAGCTTATTGTAATTTGACTGTTTCAGCTAATACAGAGATCTGTTACTTGACCAACTTGAGATTCTGAAAGAGTTTTTAGTGATGAATTGTTCTATTTTCATCTTATATATATATATATATATCTTGCAATGGTTTTCATTTATATTACTCAAAATTCGTCCATGTGAAACTCTGACTTCCTTTATAAGTGAATTGATTGTGTATTTCCATGTCTCATGTGTATGGCCTACTACTACTAAAAACTCTAACCTGCCTCAACTTCCATGTCAAGTAAACTCATTGGAACACTAAAAGTTTGACTCCATAAGCCCAATGTCTATATGTTGATGTTATTTTCAACCTACATCTATCAAAATCAGTTTATTTCCTAAATAGAGTTAGCCATCTGTATCTTTATTTCATATCATTAACCCTTGAGAGAGCCCTCTCAGGTTGAGGAGGCTAAGCCTTAGTTACAAGATTGGTTTGAAATAGTTACATGAGATTGTCTGATCAAGCAACCTATCAGGGAGAAATTTTTTGATAACAGAAATGATCATGAAAATCATCAAGAGATTCATTAGGTGCTTTTTGCAATCACATGATTTTCTTGAAAACAGAATTGTAGTCATACATGTCAAAGGCGCAATAAAGCTCTTTGACAAGATGTTCGAAAGAGTGTATAGAAGTTACTGGCAATGTGTAACATCATTCCTTTACACCCATTTGAACGTGAGGATGAACAACTTGCAAGAAGCATCCTCATAGTGAATATTTTGTTTTGTGCAAATTTCAAAAAAGCGAGCGGTGTGCTCGAGAATGGTTATTCCACCCTCGCCTTTGAATTTCAGATTTGACAAGTCATTAATAATTCCCACTGCCACTTTTAGATTTACGGTTTTGGAAAAACATGCCAAGGTTAAGATTTGGTAAGAAGCCATTTAAAAGGTGCGGAGAGTTCAAACAGACTTCACGGGCTTAGCTTGTCATCTGACCCTCCTTCTAGCACCATAAATGTTTATGGTGCTGAACCTGCCAACATTCAAGGGATCTCCCCGATATGAAGTCCTAATTAGACCTCACACCATTTGGTGTAGGAGTCCCATCCGGAATATGCCCCGGTTGTCGATGCAGTGGACTTTAATGATGTGCCTTCGTTGCAATAACATATAGAGTGGTGTATGGTGACTTTGGTGGGAAAAAGTGTGAGACTCTGCAGAAAGTCAAGTGCAATGCATGAAGGTTATAACACACGAAGGTAAAATGAGTGTGCCCCTTAGAAGCCTGTAACAGTACGCAACTTGAAAGGAACACACGAGCATAAAGACATCACAAGCTAGCCTACAAAATAGTTCACAAGTTAACCGTGATGGAAATATACAACAACACACATTCAACCAGATTCGTACCAATGCAAATGAAATAATTCATAAGCATAAGCGTAAGTGAAATAACATACATTGAAAATACAACAAGAATAGTCCTACTATATTCACAACATATGCATGAAAACGTGTCGACTCTAAGCTTTTATTAAAGTGAAAGTTTCAATCATACATATAACATGGACGGGCCACTAGCCCCAGTTGTTGAACATAAAGTTTAAATATGCTCCTCCAAAGAAAGATACTCCCTCTATGCCACGGAGAAGCCAAGACTCTCATAAAACTTCCAATATCCTGATTCTAAGCCTAAGCCTAGCCAAAAGCTTGGCTCAAAAAATCCCTTTACATGAGTTATGAGGATGTATTTAGAACAAAAGGGGTGAATCTTCAACACCCTTTATGACTCTTTGACTTCCCTCATATCTCTTCAACTTATTTACAAATGACTCTTCAATTGCATTGCATCATGACTCTTCACATTCCACAATTGAAATTGGGAATTTCACTTAAAAATTATTTATAAAAGAATATTACAATGTACTCATACCCATATAAGATGAAATAGGTTAGAGTCAACTAGACAACCTAATAAGGAAAAAGTTATCATGCTTAAGTTTGGGGGAACTCTAGCTCAACAACCTCCACTTGCTTTTCCTCGGTCACATAAGATTGTCAAGCTTTGTACTGTGTGATGAGTCCCTCAAGCTCTGTGATGGTGTCAAGATGAAAGCAGAGTATATCCTCCTTGGCATCTGGGTATACTAACTTGGAACCAATATGTACTTCTGTCTTTAGCATGAGCAACATTGTGTTGATTTGGATAGAGCCACCAATGTACTTCTGCATATTTTTCCTATTCACTTCAATATTTTCCCTGGTGGTGATATTTCTACACTGATCCAAGTACTCTTTGATCTCCTGCCTAACCTGGTTCCTCCAGTTGGCCTCAATGAGTGAACCAACTAATGGGATCTTGTGTGATTTCACCAAGAAATCCATACCATTATACAATTGTGCGTAGGAGGCCTGAACGTTGGCAATGAACGAGGTGAGTTGTTCGTTATTCTAAATGAGCATCCGAACCTTTGTTTTCTCCAACTCTGCCTCTTGCTTTGTTTCCTTTCCCAATTCAAGTGGTGCACCTTTTTACCACATTGACCATTCATACATGGCAATAATAACTGCATGTACAACCTTGATATTTTTAACATGATCTTTACACCTCTATTGTAAGTCATGCAAGTGTACAACCTCCTTATGCACGATAACCAACTCCTCATAAATATTCTACATGGTATCCCCCAGTATCGATACTTTGCCGAGTATCGCTGCCTTCATTTCTTCCAGATAGACCTGTGCAGAGGATTCTTTCTGAGATTCTGCTTGGAGTTGTTCAACCTCTTTCTTAACATCCTACAAGTTCTTTGACAATTGTTTGTTCCCAGCCATCAAATACTCAGTGTTCGACTTTGCTACACCAACGAAGGCCATGTTGGATGCGGCAATGGAATTGGGATTCTTTCTGGTGTTCGCCACAATCACCCTTTCTCTAACAAATGTAGGAGATGTGAGTTCTTCCGCGCTTGTACAGTCGTTTTCTGAAGCTCGTCATAAGTCAGATTGTACGTGTCCATAAGTAGGTCATCAACTAGAGGAAAAAATTCCTTTTGTCTCGCTTGGAGTTTACTCTACTACTGGACGAGATGGAGACTGAATGGTGACCGACTGTGTGCTAGGCATTAGGTCAACATCTTGATTTTGTCGCTCCAGTTCCACTTCCATGTCTTTGACCTCAATCAATTCTTCAATCTGCTGAGCAAGCTCCTTGTCTTGCATTTGTCTTCTCTTCTACTATTTCTCTTTGCCTCTCTTCTTCTTCCTGCTTCTACTTCTCTTGCTCCATTCTCCTCTCCTCTTGTTCTTTCCTCCTCTTTTGTTCTTCTTCCTACATCCTCTATTTTTTCCTCCTCTCTACTACTAAGGCCGCTTTCATAATGGTTGGATATGCATTCATCTTGTGGCTTCCCTCTCCCCCTAGGCTATATGCAATCTTCCTCTTACCCTTTTCGCGCACTGGGTTTCTTTCTTTTGTTGGTACTGCTTCTGGAGTATATTCTTTTTATGGAGTAACCTGTGAAGTTCTTGCAAAAATGTTGGAGGCATTATAAAAATTCTTCCATGGTTCCTCCTCCGGCTAGTAGAATGTCCCGCTTAGCCAATGGAAATGAATTATTGCACAGTGGTTTCTACAAACATTCCGACAATCGTAAGGATTAAAATCCAAAGTACCGAATGCAAACTTTTGTATTGTATTTCCATCAGTATCTGCGATTTTCAGGTTCTTGATCTTGTACAATAGAATTTTCATAGGAAGAGTTGGCCAAGGGGCTTTCTTCTTCCTATGAAAATCTACTGACAACACTGTGGAGAGATGATACACAACTTATTTCATGACAATCTTATCAATGGCATACATCGGTAAAAGATGCGGCAACTTTTGTTTGTTGAACACTATAAGGAAGGTGTCATCTAGTGAGGTAAAACAATCTGTTATCTCTAACACTGCTTCTGTTGCCCCACGTGACATGCAAGGTGGCTCTTCCCCAAAAATCAACATATATAACAGAGTGAGGAAGTGGCAAGTTAGCTTTTCCATTACTCCTTTGGGACTACACTCTGAGATCAGTATGAAGTAGATCTGCATGGCAGGTTCTCGTGGTGTCCAAGTCCAATTCATGTCAGGGAATGAATTGTGCATACAGAAGGCATCCAGTAAATATGCAGACATGTAAAATCTAGCTTGCCTTCCCTTGGGAGGATTCAGGGTGTTAGCTACATGGATCTTTAACTGTCGAGCCAACAAGTTTGACCAGTTGAACGACTTCCCTTCGTTCACAACCTGGTTCAGTAAGAATTACCACCCTTCAAGGAAGGTCTCAGTGCTCTGTTGACCGTATATTCTGAAATATAAAACCATCAAGTGTTGATAGGCCCTCTTGAGATATTTTTTCTTGTAAGTATTGGTGAGTGTCTAACAAAACTTTAATGATTCTTTCAAGTAGCTTTTAACAATGTCATTACTGCTCACATAACTATTGGTGGCATAGAAGTACAAATCCATGAGTGATTCTGGCTCAGGAAAATGGTACATAAGATGGTAATATGATTCCAAAAAAGTAGCAAGCTTATTTTCGTTGGAATTGTTCAAAGTCATAGTCCTAAGATATATATGTGAAACAATCTAGCTGATAACATCTTCACATCAAAAAGTTGGATATCTGCATGCAACCCTATGTAATCTTGACCGTTGAACATTGATATATACCTGTCGGCCTTCTAAATTTTCCTTGAATATTTTTGCCGAGAAAGCTTCGTTCACCTTTTTCCATGTGATATTTGATTCTTTTTCTACAAGCAGTTGAGTGTCTAAATAAACTCGCAAGTTAATTGGCGTACTCTCAACTGCCTCCCCGATACTTTTATCTGTGGTATCCTTTGAAGAAGCTCTCTTGGGTGCCATGATATCGATGAGTGATGAAGAGAAGTGCTCAACAACTGTGATACCTGTAGGAGGAAAAAGGCACTCATGGAGAGAATAAATCAACCTCAACAAATCAACACCAAAAAAAATATCAAGCAACAACCACGTGGACTGGTCAACTAGAGGGACTGGTTGTATGAATTTCACATTATGCAGTCTCAGCAGCCAATGATGTGGCCTAAGGCTTGAGACTGTGCAATGTCTAGTTCAGCCTAGGCAGACTAAGGGAGAGATTGCACATTGTGCAATCTCAATGGCTAGGGATGAGGGCTTGAGCCCTGGAACTACACAATGCATAGTTGGGTCAACCTGTACTTCACATTGTGCAGTCTCAGAGGCCAAGCCTGCAACTTGAGCCTCAGACTTGCGCAATGCCCTGATGGGTAAGACAATGCATGACCAGTAGATGGGAAAATCTTCCCGATGAGGGTGTGGGAAACTGGCAGATCTAAGAGATGGTGCAAGTTAAAGTGTATATATGACTAAGTATAGATATATCAGTGTAGATTAAGGGCATAAATTCAACATGCAAGGAGAGTCGTCAAAAATATGATCGTCATTGTGCAAAAATAAGAAAATTGATGTGGCACTTATAAAAGGCGAACGATGAAATGAACCAACACTTCTACAAGCTAATAGAAGTTAAAATGCCAAAAAAAATGAATATAAACAAGAAAAACAACACTCATAGAAGCGAAATGACAAAAAACGTCACAAAAGAGGCAAAATATGACAAAAGCAAAACTCACCCGGAAAAGCGCCACAAACTCCATCAAAGGCTCCTTGATCTCCTCAGGAATGCTAGAGCTCCAAGATTGAATTTACAAATGAGATCTAGGGGCATCCATTAAATATATTTAGGTGGATTAGGGTTTATTACGTGCATGCCTAAAATCAAGGAAAAAGTGACACTTGGTGGAAAGTTCTAAAAATAGTAATTGTGCCACGTTCGAGAAAATAATTATGACTCCCTATTTTCTAGGGATGTTTTTTTTTATTTTTTCTTTTTAGAATTCTAAGGAAACCTTCCATGCACACTGCCGAGAAGGATTGCGTAATTCCCAAGGACTGGGAAATTTCTTGACTTAGTTCATTGCGTAGTTTCTAAGCTCAAGGAAAGGTTTGCGCAGTTTCTGAGCTTAGTGTTGGGTTTCCATCCAAAATTGTGCAGTTACCAAGCTCAAGGTTGAGCTACCATTCCGGATTGCGCAAGTTCCATCACCAAGGTTGGCTTGCCCTCCAATATTGTGCAGTTTCTAGAGGCAAGACCACCAATGTTGCAAGGTCAAGTCAGAAGTCAGCTTGTGTTTGAAAGATATCGAATCAGGATCAAATTCATCACAAGCACAACATAAAAGATAAGTCTTGATCAAAACACAAATACTTTCCCACAATAAAAGATAATATCCTATGGACAGAAGGGAAGGCTCCAAAATTAATGCATGAGAAAAAATTTGGAGGGTGGTTGTAGCAACTACAACATATCCCTACCTAGGAAGAGGAGATAACATATCATGTTGGTGTTAAAGACTCTAAAAAAACACCAGCCTCCATCTAATCTTAAGAAAATTGATTTTTCTTAATAGCCTTTGGTGTAGATAACAAGGAAGAGTGAGGGAAGACATCACAAGAAAAAATGGATAAAATTGTTTAAAATATTAGGAAAATCCATTTGGAATCATAGGAGAAATTAAAGAAGTGACATGAAAACTACAATGTCTAATATGATTAGCATTGAGCTAAGGAAACATTTTAGGAGGGACATAAAGTGTGGTTGCATCTAAACAAAGAAAGGATAGAAGGTCTTGGTAAGAAGATCAATGACTTGCATTATGGTCCTCTTCAAGTATTGGAGAAAATGGTTGATAATTCCTATAAAAGTTCACCCCCATATATGTGCATTTACTCAAAATGGTGAATGTGTAAAATATAAAACTCTCTGAACCATTAATGTTAGATCAAGAAACTAAGGATCAAGTCCAACATACCATATAGGACTTAGCACCAAAATCTCATACAAAGTTGGTAGAATTTTTTTTTTGTAGAATAACTCTAGAAATACTATATAGGGGTAGAATGGATTCTATCAAATTGGGTTCAAAGAAGAAATGATAGGAAAGGTGAAATGGTACTCCAGGGAGAAGGTGGAGTAATAGTTTCCCCACCTCATCCAATAAAGTGTTTGGGGGCCAAAATCCCCCTTAAATGGGGTAGCTGTGATATAGAATGGAAATATATAATTTTTTAGCTATCTTGGTACTTTTTGGGTGGAAAATTGAAGGAATCGACTTGTAGGGACTATTTTGGTGGCATGTCTTGGTTTGGAGATTTGGGGTTCATAACTTTCTAGAGTAAAATTGAGGAATCAAACAACACTTTTGGGGGTTAAATTTTTGCACATATTCCTCCTAACCCCTCAAAATTGATCTCACATTGAGAGTTTCTAGTGTTTCAAAACTCACCCCAATAAGAGTTTGTATGTGGAAGTTAGTCCTCCTACAAGTTGACCTACTTTGACTATTGTGTATCAGGTGGATGACATATCAACTCCAATAATCACATATGTGGGGGCTACTAACATGTGGATTTTTGAGAAGATTATATAAATTCTAAAACCCAAATATTAATTAAGGTTCAAGGCATGAAAAAACCATAACCCTCACCCCAGTCGAGTATTAAGCTATGTTAAATTATGGGCAATTAGGAATACAAGGAGTTCCATTCTTTTAGCATTGTATTTGTTCCATACTTGAGAAAGGAATATAGGAGCGGAATTTGAGCATAATAGAGGAGATATAATATTTTGCATAATCCATTCAAGTCATGATGTTGAAGGGTACTCCATATTGAGTTTCCCTTTCTTTCTACTTGCATTTCATAAATGTAGAAAAAAGAGCAAAGCATAGGCTTGAACTTCTATTTGGAAGTTCTCCCATACCAAGTTTACAAAATCAGATATTGTGTTTATTTTCTTGTTCTTTCATTTTCATATTTCAATTAATTTCAATAAACTTGAGCACTTAGATATTAAGAATAAATCTAAGATATAAATAAATAACCTACATAATAAAATATTTGAAAATATTGCAAAGTATGTTGTGACAAACTATTTATTATAGCTCTGAAATTATGAGCTAAGGTTTTTGAGGGTCTTAATATAAATCAAACTTTTTTAATTGTTAATCTCAATGTGCACTAATTTATTTTAAATTTATGGAAGGAACAATATATATATATATATATATATATATATATATATATATATATATATAACAAACAATATTATTTTAGAAAATTATAAATTAGGACCTTGACATAGTTGGGTTCTATATGTGTGTGTTATTTCATTGATGATGTATTTGTGTATTCTATTTAAAAATACCATGAAAAAGGAAGATAAGGCCTTTGAAAAAATAGAAGTTTTGTAGTTTTTACAATCCTAATCACCAAGTTTATCATTTTGGATCTAAATTCAAGCAACCAATCCATCAAGAATTTGTAATATTGAACCTAAATGTAAACCAACCAAGCCAAAGAAATTTGGAATTCTCAATCCCACTAAAGAAAGTTCGAATTTAAAGAACACAACAAGCATTTTTTACATGAGAAATATCTTTATATTTCATAATATATATGATTTGGTCCTCGAGGGCTCCTTAGACAATAGGATTGAAGCGATTATTAGAAATACTCATTATGGTCTCAAAATTTCACATGTGAGAATTAAACCTAGGTGGGGAGGATATCAACATTTCTCCCAACCACCTAAGATAAAGACAATAGACAAAGAATGCATAAAAAATTATAAGGACACATGTGGTTTTTAAGGCATGTGCACATTCATATAATGTGCACATGATAGTATGATTGAAAATTCACAAAAGGACTACAAATATGTCATTTTAATCACAACACTAACACATCGGTTGAACACGAAAAACTTTGAATATTGAGAACTCCTATAGTATATTACATACTACCTCTTTCTCTCTAAATTATAACTCTCCTTAGATGTTCGAATAAGTATCATGAAATCAATCTTGATCATGTTGTTCAAAAGATAGAGTATTTGAATAAATAATTTGAATCATCAAAGAAGAAAAATCAGAAGTAGATTGCAAGATGTTTAATTTTAGTCCATAATGTTCAATGTGATATTTTTGTGATCTTCTCGTTTCTTCTTATCTAAAGATACATCAATGCTCAATCAAATCTAAGAGAGAGTGTGGAACTCTTGATCAAAATGTTGAAATTAAGCCATAACCTTGAGGGTAGGTGTAACTTCTCCTTCTATTGAGTATCATTGGTAATATCCTTGAATTTGATGTGTAAGGATGTTGAAATAATTAGAGCAATGTTATGCAACCAACTCACAAAATAGAAGAAAATATATATCAAAAACTTAGAAATTAGCCTCTTCGAGGGGGAAACCTCCTTTACCTTACATAAATGAACAATCCTTGGATGATTCAAATGACAAAACCTCCTTTCTATATATAGGAGTCTAAGGGGTCATAATATAATTAGAGTCTACATAACAATACTAATGTAAGACACAACAATAACAATAGTGGGTTTCTATGGGGCACAATAATAACAATTTGGGGACTACATGGGCAAAACAATAACAATAAGGGGGTTACACTAACAATAAAATAAGGGGCTACACTAGTATTATAGGGACCTAACATGCCCCTCTCCTTCATAAAGTATTTTCCTCAACGCTTGAGTAGTTTTGGATGCTTCTGTATAAAATTCTCATTCTCCCATGTGGAATCTTCAGCAGGTAAGTTCTTCCATTTGATGAGATACTCTGAAATTGATCGATTTCATAGTTGTCGAGTTCTTGTTTCCGTGACTACTTCAGGTTCCAATATGATTTTTCCTTCCTCGTCAAGTTTTGGCAATATTGTTTGAACCTGGAGCTTGTCACCTATAACATTTTTTAAGCATGAAACATGGAAAAATGGGTGCACACGGGAAGATGCAGGAAGCTCCAATTTGTATGCCATAATACCAATATTTTGCAAGACCTTGTAAGGACCATAGTACTTTGGAGATAATTTATTATCCTTCTTAGCTTGTTTGAGGGACATTTGTTTGTATGGTTGTAGCCGTAAAATACCCAGTCTCCTACTTCAAAACTTATCTCGCTACGATGTTGATCTTCCTATTGTTTCATTCAATTTTGTGCCAAATTTAGGTTATCCTTTAAGAGTTGGAGAACTTGTTGTTGATGCTCGATGTGATCTTCCACTACTTGAACCTTAGAATTTTCTCTTAAAGATGATGTGATGGACGATGAATGATATCCATAAAGTGCCATAAATGGGGTCATTTTTGCTGTAGTATGGAAGGAAGTGTTATACCACCATTCAGCCATAGGTAACCACTTGATCCATTGTGTTTGTTTATCAGATACAAAAAGGCGAAGATATCCTTCCAAACATTTGTTCACTATCTCAGTTTGACCATCAGATTGAGGATGATAAGATGAGCTATGAGCTAATTAAGTACCCAAACAAGAAAATAATTTCGTCCAAAAATTTCTAGTAAAAATGGGATGTCTGTCGCTTACAATAATCTTTGGGTTTCCATGTAGCTTTTGAATTGTTTCCATAAATGAAGTAGAAATTGTACTTGCTTTAAATGGATGAGATAATGCACAAAAGTGTGCATACTTGGTAAGTCTATCAACTACCACCATGATGACACTCTTTCCTTCGGACTTAGGTAAACCTATGATAAAATCCATTGAAATCTCCTCCCACCGTTGACTTGGAATGGATAAAGGTTGTAGAAGACCCGAGGTCTTAATTGTCTCAACTTTATTTTTCTAGAAAACCAAACATTCCGCCACAAACTTTTGAATATCAGATTTAAGGCCATCCCAAAAAAATTCTTTCTTCACCCTGTGGTAAGTTTTTAAAATTCTGAGTGTCCTCCTAAAGGAGAAGTGTGCAATTCCAAAATAATATTTTGTTTTAGTTGGATTCTTACAAAGATATAAGCGATCTTTGTACCATTAGGAACCATTTTTCCAACTAAATGTATCAGATGTACTAGGATCTTGCTGCAACTTTTGAATGAGTGTCCACACTTCTTCGTCCTTCATCCATTCATCCCTTGCTTCGATTATCTAATCTGGTTGGATAGTGGAAATGACACAATGCAATGCTTCCACCTCTTCATCCTTTCTTGAGAGTGCATATGTAACAACATTTAGCTTCCCTTTTTTGTGGATGATTTCAAAGTCATAACCCAACATATTTGTGACCCGTTTTTGCTGCTCTTCTGAAGATAGTCTTTGTTCCAAAAAGTGTTTAAGACTATCATGATCAGTTTTTACCTTGAAGTGTCTTCCCATTAGGTAAGGTCGCCATTTCTTTATTGCATGTAGTATTGCCAACATTTCCTTCTCATAAATATCTTTTTGTAAATACTTTCCTTTGATTGGATGACTTTCAAAAGTAATGGGTCTTCCTTCTTGCATTAAAAAAAAACCAATTCCATTTCCCAAGGCATCACATTCGACAATAAAGGGTTTTGTGAAGTCCGGCATAGCTAAGACTGGTGCTAGGCACATTGCCTCTTTAAGATGTTCAAAGGCCTTAGTTGCTTCAAGAGTCCATGAAAATGCATATTTCTTCAATAATGTTATTAGAGGTGTTGTTATTCTCCGATAATTCTTAACAAACTTGCGATAATATCCTGTTGACCTGAGAAATCCTCACAACTACTTTATGGTTGTGGGGAATTTCCATTCCTTAATGGCTTTAATTTTGTTAGGGTCTACCTTAACACCCTTGTGAGATACAATATGTCCAAGATATTCCACCTCTTGTACTCTAAAGAAACATTTGGAGGTTTTTGCATATAATTGTTTTTCCTCCAATAGTTTGAGCACCCTATCAACATGTTGAACATGACCCATCCAAGACCTGTTATAGATTAGTATATCATCAAAAAATACTAACACAAATTTTCTAAGGGTGGGTTTGAAAATGGAATTCATCAACCCTTGAAATGTAGAGGGTGCATTGGTAAGGCCAAAAGGCATGACCAAAAAGTCATAATGACCCTCATGAGTTCGAAATGTTGTTTTCAAAATATCTTCAGTCTTCATTCTAATTTGATGATATCCTGAACAAAGATCCAACTTGGTAAATAAATTGCTCCATGTAATTCATCCAATAATTCATCAATCACAGGAATGGGAAATTTATCTTTAATAGTGAGCTTATTGATCTCCCTATAATCCAGACACATGTGCCATGATCCATCCTTGTTGTGCACCAATACTACTAGAGCAGAGAAAGAACTTTGACTAGGTTGAATTATACCAGCCTCTAACATTTATGTAATCATACGTTCAATTTCGCTCTTTTGGACATAAGGATATCTGTAAGGCCTGATGTTTGAAGGAACACTTCCTGGAGTCAAATGAATAGCATGATCATGATCATGAATAGGTGAGAGTCCTTTGGGAGTTTCAAACACCTTGGAATGATTTTCCAAGAATTTCTGGAGATATGGAGAAATAGATTATTTTGATGTTGGAACTTCTAGTGAGCATAATTGTGCAATTATGCCTCGTCGTTATTTCTTCAGAAGCTTTGTCATGACATTAGAGCTTATTATCTTTCCCGAATTCCCTACGATACCCCGTAATTCGACTTCCTTTCCTTTCGAAAAAAATTTCAAGAAAAGTTCTTGAAAATTAAAAGATACCGTCCCCAAAGGTTGTAACCATTGTAGTCCTAGTACAACATCAACACCTCCCATTGGAATGGAAAGCATTGGACTATTCAACACATATTCCCCCATGGTTAGCTTGATATTATGGCATTTTCTAGAGCAATTTATAGTTCCTCCATATCCAATCATCACTTGACATTTTGGTTCTGGGTATAGGAAGCAATTTAGTTCCTTGGCTACCTTACAATGAATAAAATTATGGGTACTACCTGAATCAATCAACACTATTACCTTTTTCTTCTTGATATGCCCTTCTATCTTGAGAGTTTGAGGAGTGGTAATTCCTGCCAATGCATTGCACGATATGGTCAGACTCGTTTCTTCTTTCTCTAGGGTTGGTTCCTGGTGTATATCCTCTTCTTTTGAAGTTTCTTGTTCATTTTCTTCCTCCTCTTCACAATCTATGTAAAATAATTTCGTCTCAGCACACTTATGACCTTTAGTTTATTTGCTATCACAACTGTAGCAAAGCCCTTTTGCTCTTTTTTCTTCCAGTTGTTGTGGTGTCAACCTTGTAGGTTGTGGAAGTATAGGAGTAGTAACACTTCCATCTTTAATATGTGAGTGGTAGGCTTTCTTGTCGCCATAATTTTACATTCAATTTTTCTTGCCAACTTGAATGCCTTCTCCAATGAATCAGGTTCCCAAAGGCGAACCTCATGTTGGATGTTATCCTTTAAAGTCCCTATGAAGACATCAATCTTGTGTTCCTATGGAATATCAGTTACCCTCATATTCAATTTTTGGAAGTCCTCAATGTGCTCCACCACTAAACCCTTTTGTTTGAGATTTATCAATTGGCTAAAGAAGGTGTTGCTCTTTGTACCCTCATAATGCGCTATCATTTCCTCTGTAAAAATTGACCAAGTGACAATTTTTTTATGGGAGAAAAGCCATCAATACCATACAAATGTATTTTGTTCTAAATATAAAGTTGCAATGCGTACGTTTTGTGTGTTTTGCACATTATTGAGATCAAAATATTGCTCCATCTATAGTATCCATGTTATGTGATCCTTGCCATCAAACTTCCTCATATCGATATTTGGAATATGGTGGGTCTTCCATCCAACATTTGAGCTTATGAAATCACGATTAACATTTATTTTGTTCTCATCATGAGTTTCCTCTACTATCTGTTCGCCATTAGGAATCATTTCTTGTATCAACTTTGTCAAACCTTCCTTCAAACCTTCCATTTTTTCTTCCATGTCTTCCATGTCATTCTTCAAACCATCCATCTTGGCTTCCACACCTTTCTTCAAACCATCCATATTAGCTTCCACACCTTTCTTCAAAACTTCAATTTCATTTTTTGTTGCTCTTTGCGAGAGCAAAATTTGGTGCACTTGCTCTTGTAATTTTGATATATCATGTTGCACTTCTTCCTCTTCATGAGTCATAGTAGAGTATTTTGAGGACTTAATGGTCGTTAACTTCTTTTTACGGGGCATTTTATAACCCAATACTAATATCTATGCTTCAATATGTCATTGGATTCACTTCAAACTAATTTTTCAAACAAGACTTATGCAATTCGAAAAAAAAATACATACATTTTTCTTGATTTTGAAGAGCTCGATATTGAAACTAATGTATGTATGTAATTTGGGATCCCTGAGATTTTATCTTTGGTCATGTAGTAGCCCTCTAAATCTCCTTTCCAATGCCACATGTCTGACCTTATTTGGATTCTTCAAGGAAAAGTTATGACTACTCTCCCACAATGAACTAATTATGGATTGGTTCAGTAGAGCGCACTTGTACGGTGTGCTACGTGTCACTGTTGCCTCATTGACTCTTAAATTGGTATACAGGAAACTACAGTCCATGTAATTTCGACCACTATTTACAAAATTCCAATTTGATGCTCAGAGAGAGAGAGAGTTATGATGATTTTCCCAAGGTCTCCTCTTTTAGATGAAATTCAGGATCCTAAAAAAACCCTAACTTCCACACATCATATCTCCGAAAACATTACGAACGAAGATCTGAAATTTTTACATGACGTTCCTCAGGATTTTGAATTCGCGTGGTAAACATTTCACCTTCTGAACCTTCGTAGAAAAAAGTTATAGCGAAAATTCCACGATGACCCATTTGAAGCAGCGAAATCCTAGAATCCAAAGCTCTGATACAAAATGTTATGAAACCAGCTCCAAAAATAGAATAAAAGAGAGATCAGTGCCATATAAATAAACCACTTCGAGGGGGAAACCTCCTTTACATTACATAAGTGAATAATTCTTTGATGATACAAATGAAAAAATCTCCTTCTATATATAGGAGTTCATGGGGTTATAATATATCCTAGCCGACCAACAATAATAATATAAGGGCACAATAATAACAATATGGGGGTTACAAGGGTACAACAATAACAATAAGGGGGTTACACTAACAACAATAAGGGACTACACTAGTAATATAGGGACCTAATAGTTCCCCTACAATTTCCTCTTGTTTGCTAACACAACTTTACAACCTGTTATCACAAAATCTGACCTTGATAGGTTGCTCATCAAGTAGACTTTGTGTAACTCTTTCAGACCAATCTTTTGGCTGAGGCTTAGCCTCCTCAACCTGAGAGGGCTCTCTCAAAGTTTTATGATTTTTGATTAATGGATAGATGGCTAACTCTAAGATAGAAAGATAAAATGGTATAACTAGTTGTATCATAGATTAGCAAACTTTCATTGGGCCATGGAGTCAAGATAATCTTCAACAAAACATCACAATCTGTTAAGCATGGAAGTCAAGTCATTTGGAGTCTAGGTAAATGAATAAAACAGTCACACAGTGAAAAACACAATCTATTTGCATGTAAAGGAAGTTAGAGCATTGTCAAATGAATTCTAAGTATCACATACAATTTACAAATACTACTGCAAATAGATAATTAAGGAAGGCCATAGAAACAATGATAAACATAAACTCCTCATGAATCTTGAGTTGTCAAAATAGATCTCTGTATTAAGTTGAAAAAGACACAATGACATACAATAACACAGTCTATTGCTAATGAAAATGCCCAACCCTGGATATCACAAAATTTGACCCTGATAATACAATATTCATCAAATTTTACCTTGATTTTGATCAGAGATTGTCTTGTGGATTTATCATTCTGTTTCACTGCCCTTTTAACCTTTCTTGAGAGTTTGTCAACTGTATCTCCAGATCTTCCACCTGTCTTTTTAACCTTCTGTTTTCAGGTTCATATCTCAAACAATGACCCCCTCTATGGATCTTTTTCTCCTCAGCCATGTTTCTTTCAGAAAAAACCCTGTTAGTTTCTTTAGAAATCTGCAAAACAGCCTCGCTTGCAAACAACCTCTCTTGATTACAGCCTTGCTTGATTTAATATAGCAGCCTCGCTTGATTATAGTGAAAGTTGTCTATGTATATAGCAACCAACGACTAATTGTCACTGTTTCAGAGCTCGTGCAGTTGCTTTGGAGATAAATGAACCGAGGATGGCTCAATTAGTCAAAGAATTTGAATTTGAGATATTCCTTCATAACCAAATGATGCTTTCTTGAATTCCTATCATGATTATGATGAGTGTAGGACAAGTGGGTACAGTGGGTTTGATGACTAACTGACTCACCATACTCCTATCCTATCATTCCCAAACAAATCTGACAATTTTTTGGCTTATTTGACATGACAGCTAAGAAACCGCGCTTTCGTAGCGCACTTAGTGTAAAATTTGCATTTTGCGCTACGAACGTAGCAGCGCTTTCGTAGCGCATTTCCTAATTTTTGAACTGGCTGCACTACGAAACTGCGGATTCCTGGCTAAATGCAGAATTCAACTCGAAACTTCATGGCATGACCCCTAAATGAAAAATATGACTTTTTTGATCATGAAATGAACCTAAAGGACTTTATTTGAACTTGAAATATGACCTTTAAAACTTATAAAACTATGAACCACCCTTTACCAAGACTTAAAATGACCTTTAGACCTACTTGAAAACATGATAAAAAACAGTGTAGACACAAAGATGTTTTGAGAATTTTTGAGTGATAACACAACCAACCCATGATCCTTGAAATTAAGAATAGAAGAACCTTGGGGTAATTCGTAGTGAACATTGTAATTGTTAGTAAATCATCATTTAATAATTTATAGGAATGATATGAAGTTTTAGAATGAAGCTTCACAAAACTTACCTTATAAATCACCTTAATTGCAATAATGTGCAAAGTGAAGAACATACAAACATTAAAATTATTCAAACATCTAATATATTAGCTACAACATAGTCATTTAATACACTTAAGTGCCACATAAACAAAAAATAAATCAACGCTTAAGTTCAACATAACACTCTAATACCAATGATAAAATTAGAAAAATGATCTAAACAAACAATATTCTAAAAAATTCTTTATTATTCATAATTTCATGAACCAAATTTCCTTAACTTAATGAAACAAAAATATCCAAAATCTTAAAAACTGAAAATTTTCAACTTTATATTAAAAATATCTGTTTAAAATATATTAAATTTCGACACAAATTATTATATTTAAGTTTAAAAAATTACAAATATATTAATTCAATTCTAAAACATATACACTTCCCCAAAAAAAAACAAAAATATAAATGAAAATTTACATTATTAAACTAAAAAATAAAATGAAAATGAAAATAATATTACTAATAGTGATTTTCACATAACTTTAAAATTTTAAAAAATTAATTCTAATTTATTTTTTTATATTAATATAAAATTAAAATAATAATTTTTTTAATATTAATATAAAATATAATATTAAATTAAATAAAAATACAAAAATAGATGCATTCTCATGTATAATAATAACAAAATAAAATATAAAACATAAGTTCGTACATGAAATTTACAATCAATATTATAAAAAAGTTTAGACACAATGAGCTTTTAGATAGTAGATCATACTTTGTCACTGCAAATTATAAATGCTTACGAAACAATTAAGGGATATATATATATATATATATATATATATATATATATATATGTCTTTTGTCACTGCAAGCACAATTAACGGATATATATATATATATATATGAATGAGAAGGTCGCATTTATAAATCATGTGTCGTTTTTCTTATAGTAAATGTGGAATTGTATGGTCTATGGGTGGTACACAGTTCATCGTATTTAAATTATGTTTAAAGATTGTTTTTTATATAATAAATAAATGGTAGATGTGTGGTATATAGTTTATGGGATTTAAATTATTTTTAAATTTGAAAGTTTGTTGATTATATTGAAGGTTGGATAATTATAATTGAGTAAATTGATAAGTTGAATTTATCTAAAAAGCAGATTTTAGGATATTTTCAGAATAGGATGGATAGGATGGAAGCCAGTGAAGTCAAATAATTGACTTTGCTAAATTCCAGGATATTTCTAGTTTTTAGGCTGTGTCTTACAGCTAGTATAGAGGTTTGGTCTCCACACTTTTTCCTATCCAATCTTGAGCAGGACTATGTAGACTCTAGAGTTGTTAGAGGCTGAATTTTTATACTAAAAAAAATATCTAGAATATTCTCAGAATCTGCTATTTAGATAAAGATCCTAAATATAAATAGTCATATTTTTTCAAATAATTAAATTACAACTTAAAATTACTTTCAAATTTAAAAATTAAAAAAAAAAAGAGAGAAAAGAAAAAAAGAAAAAAGAAGAAGAAGAAAAAAGAAAAAAGCAGCAACATTAAACACTAAATAAACTTAAAAAATTATATATACCACCCTCACAACATAAAAAAAAAAACAACTATATACCATCCACCACAAACATTAAACGCTAAATAACCTTAATATATTATATATATCACCATCACAACACTAAATAATCAAGTAAACAAAAAGAAACATACAGTACAACTGGGTATTTTATGTAAGTTACAGTTAACTATTAAAAACAAAAAACAAAAAATTAAGAAACCTACACTCATACTATTTTATTAAAAAACACAGACTATGATTTTATTATAATAAAAAAATTAAATATATATACTTATTCGCAGTATTTTAAAAAAAAACTCAAAATAATTTAGAAATTTTTGTCAGAATATGAAAAATTTTGGCAGAAATCTTTGAAAATCTAGATTATAGTTATCCAATTTTAAAATTTTGAGTGCCCAAGAGTTTTTTGATGATACTGAATCCATTTTTACCATCAGAAAACAATTCAAACAGTTCAACTATCTAATTTTTTGAAATTTGTTTACTGAATTCCAGCAAAAACTTACTATCCAAACTATTCTATAACATTAGTAGACAACTCCCACTAATAGTGCTTTATTTAAAAAAAAAAAAAAAAACAGACTATGATTCTATTAACCACATTCATTTCCATATCTAACCAGTTAAGATATTTCTAATCAGATTAGAAATTAAAATAAATATAATTTCAGTAAATCTTTTCATAGAACTATAATCAACATCTAAGCAAATCCAGTGTTACCTACCTGAAATTGCCCTTCAGTCTTTGAAAGTTGTTGCTGCCTTTTCATTTTATTTCGATATTCAACGAGCTTCAAAAACTGTTGAGACAGCTCAATCTTTTCAGAGCTCTCAGGAATCCCATCAATGGCTTCTCTGAGAGCCTCAGTTGGAAGGAACCTCCATCCATCCGAATTTCGATTCTGCATCTCTTCGAAAAAATGAAGGGCGGGCCACAAATCCTTGGGCTTCGCCTCGACCATGTCTCCGATAATGGCTTGAATCTGCGTGAGAAAAGCCGAGCCCAGAAATACTCCATATATTTTATTGGTATCATACCTTTCTGTGCTGGATCTTATACCCTCCTGGGTCACAAGTTTGGCTAATTTGATGACAATTTCAGATGACAGAGAACGATTATCTGCTATCTGCCTCAGAATATGAAGCCCTTCAGGGGAACTGAGATAAGAAATGAGATGGGTTGTAGGAATTGTAACCTGATTTTCCAACCATCTCTCAATGTCTGCTGCAGATCGTAATCCAAACCTGGAGAAACGATTTCCATGTGAATGTCCAGGATTTCCCCCAAACTGTGATCCAGAAATGCCTGAGGAATTCCTACCTGAAGGTGCAGGGGGGTTTCTGTTGTTGCCTCGGCCTCTCGGATGGCGATTGCGTGGATACCCTCTCTGAGACATGGAGCTTCCCCTGGAATTGACTCTCTAGGATTTTACAGAGCCGAATCTCTCCCTCAATTCAACTGAGAATTTCTAAAAAGCTGATCATTCTGATAAACAGTTTCTCCTCCCTTATTAGTTGAAATATATAACAGAACACAGACCAACAGTGGTGTGTAGTCTGTATTGCTGCTTGAACAGCTTATGAAAGCAAAATCTCACTCAGGCCTGGCCCCTTACAGCTGTGAGTATGGGCGGGACAACATTTAAACGGTTTGGAAAAAATATTATTTGTTTTGGGATTAGAAAAAAGTAAAAAAACTCATGCACACTTCCAGTTATGAGTGTGACAGATTTAAAAGGTACTTGAACAGTTTATAAAAGCAGATAAAGGTATGGTAAGGACATGGTTTATCTAAAATGGTTTGGTTTAGAGAATCTCATTTACTTTGAGAAGAAGAAAGGAAACAACTCATGTCGGTTTAGTTGTGATATATATATATATCTATATATATATATAAATATTTTAAATTTGTTTTTGTTAATAATGGTTTAATGGAGATGGTTGGTTTAGAAATTTTGAAATTAAAAAATAAAAATAATAATGGAGGTGCAGAGCAGCTTAGCATAAGAATATTGACTATAAAAGTAATTGATAAGAATTTATTTTTTTTCAATTTTTTTATGGGTATTATAAGGGGATCATATTCTATATATATATATATATATTATATTGAGGGAAGTATTCTATTTTTTAAAGATAATCACTATTAGATTAAGGTAAGATTAGGGGAGGGGTCACATAATTATGTAGAATTGATGACACTGAAATTAATATTGTTGTTGACAAATGTAAAAAGAATTAATTATTTATAAGTGTTTGTTGATTCTTACATTGTTATCATATGAAGAAAAGATGAACAAAAATGTTAAAATGTGTTTCTAAATGTTAAAATTTAAGAGTGTTTTTTCAAAAAACTAATGGTTTGAGAGTGTTTCTTAACTATCTTGTTCTTTAGTCTTTACACACTAGAGACATATGAACCATGATGATTTATTTAAAGTTAGAATTCAGATGCAAAGTAGTAATTGGATAATAACATAAAATAGAGATGTGATCATTTTAGAACATTATCACTTTTTTTAATGAAATCATAGTGTGAGTTATTTTTTTCTTTTTTCTTTTTAATTAAAGTTTAATCTTTAACTATTATGATCAAATACTAGTTATTTTATTTCTAAATATTAAAGTTATATCTATAATATAAAATGATATCATTTTGTAAATGAATAAGTGAAAATTTCTCATTATGTATTAATTTAAATAAGCTTAGGAACTTTATTTATAATTTTTTTTTTTTATAAAAAATTGAAATATTCTATAACAAAATATATTAAAAAAAGCATGTACAGAATATAATTACTTTATTTATAAATATTTTTTTTATAAAAAATTGAAATATTCTATAGCAAAATATATTAAAGAAACATGTAAAGAATATAATTTTGTGATTTAAAAAATAATAATAATAAAATTACAACACTCATTAAATAAAATTAAGAATGTACAAATACTATATGGAGTAAGCTATAATGCGACTTTTTGGGAGATTCCGATCACCCAAAAAGTGCATTATTCCGGCATCGAGCATAGTGGGCCCGAGGAGCTGTTTACCGCGACGTTTACCTCCGTTACACTTCTGCTATCGCTCACTCCGTTAGCGTTCCCGTCTCCGTTAGGCTGGCCGCTGGCTGCATGCATTCATTAATGGCGCTGCCAACCCCGCCACCCTTCCAGCTCTCAGTGCCCGCCAATTTGGTTTCCAAATTTGTCATTCAATGCCAGAGCACGAACATTCTCTGTTCTCTGATCAACGATTGCTGCGAGCCTGAAACTCTGTCCAGGTACGTGATCCATCTACGCCATTTTTGCTTTGAATTCGATTCACCCACTGCCCAAATTCACCTCACAGTAATTGCTGCATTTGAACATTTTCGATCTTTTTCACAGTGCTGGGATTTAGAAACCATTTGTGCATCTAGCTGTTCTAACATTCAAATTGGAAAATAGAGTTTCAGTAGCGTTTAATATCAACAGCCCTCACATTCAGCTTTTGTTAGCCAAGGATGTGCCTGAAAATATAGCATGATAGCAGGAACAGTGATTCAACTCTTGGAATTATCAATTCAGAGAAGCAACAATTCTCAAGGTGTATGTTGCATGTTGCGGCATTTGCTAAAGGATGGATGCAGAAACAGAATTTGAAAAAAAACAAACTCTTAGATGTTTAACATGGATGCAGAAACGGAATTTGGCAGTTTTGTTCTTTATTAAGTTCAAAGATAAATTTGTATAAGTTTTATGACCTACACTGTAAAATTCTTTATGCACTTTTTTTTCTCAGCCTTGAGATTCGTATCTGGAGCCACCTCTACATTTGCAGCTCTTCTACTTTCTGCATAAATCCATCACAGCTCTGCAAGGCTTGTGCAGAGTCCTTCCAGCTCCGAAGCACCACTTGGTCAAAAAATCCTTCAGCGTCATATAATCTCTCTTTCTGCATTATACTAGCTAGAAATTTAGATTGTGTTAAATTCCAAGAGTTGAATCACTGTTCCTGCTATCAACAAATGGTTTCTAAATCCCGGCACTATGAAGAAGATCGAAAATGGTCAAATGCAGCAATTACTGTGAGGTGAATTTGGGTAGTGGGTGAATCGAATTCAAAGCACGAATGGCGTAGACAGATCACGTACCTGGACAGGGTTTCAGGGTCGCAGCAATTGTTGATCAGGCTCGTAGCAATCGTTGATCAGAGAACAGAGAATGTTCATGCTCTGGCGTTGAATGACAAATTTGAAAATCAAATTGGCGGGCGTGGAGAGCTGGGTTGGCAGCGCCATTAATGAACGTATGAAGCCATAAGCCAGCCTAACGGAAACGGGAACGGACAGTAACGGAGTAAGCGGTAGCGGAAGTGTAACGGAGGCAAACGTCGCGGTAAACAGCTCCCCGGGCCCACTATCTTCATGCCGGAATAATGCACTTTTTGGGTGATCGGAATCTCCCAAAAAGTCGCATTATAGCTTACTCCTATATATATATAAAATACTGGTATGTGTTTCACGGTCACTTTTCTTGGCATCGTAATCGACTTTTTTTTAATGTGATCTACGATCAGATCGGCGAGTGACTTGCTCCAGTCATGTTCTCTTTAGTAACGGCAGCTCTAAAAATTGAATGCAAAGGTCCACGTAGTGTGATAATTAAGTAAATTTGAATCTGCAACCGAAGTGGTATGCGGAATTACGGTGATGATTCAATAATAAGAGATCATGGTCTTCATAAACAAATATTCAAATCAAGCGTGGTCTTAAAAAATCACGGTCTTCATATTTTCAAGCTTACTTTAAAAAATTAGTTCCGAAAATAATAGAAAATTTTGGTAAAATAAATTATGATAAAATTTAGTAATTTGTTTTGAAAATTTAAATTATAATTGTCAAACTTCAAGATTTGTTTATTATGCTAAGAAAAAAAATATTGATAAACAATTTTGTTTAATTTTTTTAATAAACAATAATATTTATTTTGATAATAATGATAAAAAAATTATTTTCATATTATTAATTGAAAACATTAAAAATAACATATTTTAAAATATAATGTTTTTAAAATTTTGAAAAATATTTAACCTATTTAAAATTTATTATTTTTAAATAAATAATAATTTATTTTTAATATCATGTTTTAAACAAATATCAAAATAATATACTAAATCCCATGTGTGCTATAAAATAAAATATTGTGTTCATATTAACAATGAAAAGTAATAAGTTTGAAGAGGGTAATGTATCTTTCATGGCTTTAGACCACCCATGTTTTTCCTTGCCAATATTGCAACACATATTAGTGATGAACATTGAAGTTGTTTAATAAGATTATTTTAAATTTTTTTAATATAATTTTTTTTGTTCGTTGATATATAATTATCATAATTATATTTATTAATATGATTGAAGTTGTTTAGTAAGACTATTTTATATTTTTAAATATAATTTTTTTTGTTGATTGATATATAATTAGCATAATTACATTTATTAATATGGTTGATATAGGTTAATAAGTTTATATGAAATATATTTACAATTATATTTATCTATATAGTTGATATACACACTAATAAGCTTACTATATTAATAATTATTATATATATTTTGTTAAAGACAAACTACTTCTAATTATTAATAACTATATCAATAATAACAGCCATATTATTACATATTTATATATTTATGATTATTATATTAATATTATATTACATATTAAAATAATATTAAGCTATTGTATAATAATTTATTAATACATTACTACTAATATTTCCAAATATAATATAATTCACACATAACATATAAATGTGATTAATATAACAAGAATGCTTAATTTGTATCTACTATTAATAAATATATATTAATGAAAATAATATTATTACAATAATCATTCAGTTTTGATCATTAGATAGAAATAAATATATTTAATTATATAGGAATAAAAATTGATAATAATAATAATAATTTTTGATGTAGAATTTTATCTGTAATAATCACATTTAAATGAACATAGTCGATACATTTCGAACCAACCAGTGTGGTTCATCGTCAGGACTAGGTGAGAGATAGATCCAGACATTGAGTTTAAATAGATGCAGAAATAACTAAACTAGCCATTAGGATAACGCTAATTTGACATTGAAATTTAATAACAGCTAGTTCTATTTAATTAATTTAATAGTTGAATTATATATATATATATATATATTTATTTGATTAGTTAATTAATTATTATTATTATTTATTTATTTATTTATAAATTTATATATACATATTCAACCATATTGACTATTTATATCATATGAAAAAGCAGCAACAAAATCATCCATAAAGTCCTTATAATTCAATCCTATTAATTATATAAATAACCATATCAACCTCAAAAACCACCATATAAAACTAATTTTTGCGAAGTGTACTTAATCATAAAACTTTTTTTCAATTATAAAGTTTCCTTATCGATCATATCCATCATCTAAATCATTAGAATGTCAACAATAAAGTGAACCACAACAACCATATAATCAACGATACTGCTAACACAAATTCGACTATAAAAGAGGTGTCGAGGTTTAATATTAAGAAGTATTGAAGTTCTTTTGAACTAGGAAAAAATTTCGTGTTATCATAGGACCGAAGTTACTTTTCTTCATAGGGACAGTAATCTATCTTCATAGGTCCAAATTGTTACGAGGCGAATTTCAGAAGATGTTAAACTTGGTTACAAAATACAGAGGTGTTTCTCCAAAAGATTGAAGAAGTATGCTCATATGTAGGTAAAAATTAGGTTTAAGAGAGGACCGAATTTTACTTCCAAACATATCACAAAAACCAACAAAGAAGTATTACCGAATACCCAAAATAATCCTTCAATTTTTTCGTTGATTGGCTCCTTTAGTTCACGAGGTGTAAACTCGTTCTTTACCTCAGATCCAAATTGTTTCTTGTTTCTTTTTTGAGTTATATAGGTGAAGTGGAGAGGTATTCTTTCAATTTATACTTGTTTTACTGACTCATGTAGGCTTGAAAAATATGGTTCTTTAACTTTTAAATTAGATTTCTCTCTATCAAGAGATATTAGGGGCAAGTAAATTCCCATTGAAAAGGGCTTGAAGTCCTCTACGAGCCTATCACAATTTAATCTTTAGATGAAGTCCCTTTCACATTAATAATAATTAATTTCTCCAACATAATCCCATGTTGGAAAGAATAGATTCCAAACTCATTTAAAGCGTATTCCCATTAATTATAAGTATGAAGAGTGCTAATACAAGATTGAGATTCTTTTTCATCAAGATATGAATTTTTTTAAATGTTTGAAATGGTTAATGTTTCAATTTAGATAAATAAATCCAAAGAATCTTTGTTTAGTCATTAATAAAATTCATGATATATTTATTACCAAAATTAGATTAGATAGGCATGAGGTCACATAAGTAATACTGTATAAGCTCTAGGTTCCTACACACACTCAAAGTATAATAATAAAAATGTTTCTTATTGTCTTTATAAAGAATACATGCCTCATAGTTCACAAGTTCCATGGAATGGTAGACATAGGCATGAGGACACACAAATGAGATTGTATAAACTCCGTATTTTTACATGCTCTTAAAGTGGTATCATGAAAAAGGTTGATTATTGTGTTTAGAAAGGAGCATTGTGGGCATAGGATTTTTTATACTTGTTTTCCCAAATCGATATCTCCTTATCTAATGTGGGCTTGGTAGGTGCATTGTCATCCTCTCTTCCACAAACATCATTTCATAAGTCATTAAAAATTAGGTTGTCTAATTTTTGTGGGCTATTATCTGTAGTTTTCCTCATTAATGAATACCTACACTAACAGTTGGGATAAGAAAATAGATCTTCGAAGCAATTTTAAGCCAGGTTTGAAAAAATCTCATGAATAAGAGCAGGATAGTAGAGAGGTCGAGAAATTATTATCACAAACTCAACTGTATGATATTAAAAACAAGTCCAGGGAGAATGAAAGTAGTGCCTAACATACAATACTTTTTTGCAAACATCGGGACATAGTAGACCTTCCATAACAAGAATCTATTCATTTAAAATTGATAAAACATATTTCCTTCCATAATACAGTCTCCAACAATAGGCCCATCAAGCACATCCAATATTCACTTGGAAATCTATAAAACGTTACTAAAAATCATATAGACTGTGTTGATAACTATCAAGCCAGCAAGTGTAATTTTCAAGTCAACCTGTGTAGATTTTATACAAATCATATATGCGTTGCAGGGTAGTAATCCATAGCCATTATAATCACATATACCTGTATCCTTACTCTTATTGTTCTAACATTCGTGCTTCCAATACTGCCCAAGAAATGAAATTCACAATACAATAGTAGTCATCATAATCAACAATGAAGTATGGATTTCTCCCAATGAAACCATTGGTAGATTAAGCCTAACTTTCTAAATCATGCCTCCTAATTATTGAAGTTATGCAATGATCCAGATAGGAACCATGGGGTCCACTAGCCAAGATAGAAGTGATGTAGATAATTCTGATTTAGTTCATGAAAATGCCATGGATATTTCATATGATTGTGAAATGAATTTATCTACTAACTATGGACCAAATTCCTTTATATAATTTTAGTCCCATTATGAATATAAAGAATCAATGCAGAGGGAATATGATAGTCTCATAAAGGATGGAATATGGAAGCTTATAGACCCTCCATTTGAAACCAAACTAACCAATTGCAAATAGGTCTACAAGAATAAGTACAAATTAGGTGACTCAATTAAAAAGAACAAAATAAATCTCATGGTAAAAGTATTTTCATAGAAATAAGGGGTTTATTACGAAGATAATTTTGTACCCTCAAATAAATGGGACACCATCGAGAATCTCTTTTCCTTGGAAGATTAGGATGGATGGAAATTTCATCAAATGGTTGTGAATATTATTTTCTTAAATGAAGACTTGAAAAAAATGTCTTCCCGGCTCAACCTAAAGGTTTTTTCATAAAGGGGAAAGAGCATAGAGTATGTAAATTTATCAAATCTTCATATGGCCTAAAGCAAGCAATGTGAGCTCGGTATGAAAACCTAATTGAGCAACTTCTAAAATTAAATTTTAAGCACTTTGACGTTAATGATGTAACTCTTTATGTCGAGAATGTTGGAAAAATTGTTGCATATCATATTACTTATGTATATGATTTATTAATAACAAGGAACAATGAAAACTATATTACATATATAAATAAATAAATTTAATAAGGGCTCCATCACTACTACTTGGGTAGTGAAGTGAAATAACATCCAAATCATATAATTCTATCTAAAAATGAAGTACATTAGAGAATTTTTTAATAGGTTTCGCATGCAAGAATGCAATTCTTTATCTAATTTGATGGAACAATATATGAAGCTCACATGAATAGAAGGGAATGAAATTGATGATGCAACCAAGTATAGACATTTGGTGGTAATTCTAATCTACTTCACTATCACCAAACTTGATATTTAATTTTTGGAATTCTGTCCAGATTTATGTAAAAGAAATATGAAGGACAGTGGTTTGTTACAAAAATATTTCTAAATTACATGAAATTAACTGAAAAAATTAGACTCAAATATTCACAGTTGGATGAATTCAACTAGATTGAATACTTTGATTCATAGTTTGATGGAGGCAAAGAAATTTTAATATCTACTTTAGGCTAACTTATGAGCCTTGTATTAGGAGCTAACATTTGGAGGTCACATAAGTAATCAATTCTAGTAGATTCTATGATAGAGGAAAAATATATGGCAACTATAGAAGGAACAAATGAGATTATGTCACTAAGTTAAATTCTTGAAGATTTGTTGAATAAACAAGTGAATTCTACTAGTGTTCTTATTTAAAATACTCCTAAAATCAAGTTTTCCAAGAATCCATGATCACACTAAACACATCAAAATAAATTATCATTTGATTAAATATCATGTAGAGGCCTAGACTATTCATCTAAGACATCCTTCCAAAAATTAGAAAGTTGCAAACATATTCACAAGAAAAAAATTTAGAGCAAAGTTTTAAAGATTTAGAATGATACTTAGGCTCACTAACAATGTTTCATACTAAGGCAGGGAATGTTAGGCACCTAATGCTTAGGGATTGAATTATTTATGAATATTTTGTGGATAGTTAAATACGAAAATTTTCTAATGTTAGAATAGGAAAATACATATGACCTTGGAAGTTGAAACCAAAGGTCACATCAACATTGTGTGTGTGTGTGTGTGTGTGTGTGTGTGTGTGTGTGCATGCATGTGTTGTTGATTAACGAAATTGATTCATATTTTGGGGGTTACCTCACCCAGCACGGCATATATAGTGCCATACTAGATTCCACATTTCTTTAATGGTTGTATTGTTTATGTAAATAAAATACCACTAGAACAACCACGTTAATAAATGTGGTTGATATACCCTAAAAGGTGGAAAACGATGCATATTGGTGTATACCGACCACATTTTCTAATATGAATGAGCTTGCATAAATTCAATTTTATTATTATTATTATATATATATATATATTATAATTTAACTTATACATTTTAATTAAATCATTTACATCCATATCCACTACCAAACCAATCATATCAACCACAATTTAAATAAGATGGAATTTAAACATAAAGTAAGCCACATCAACCATAAATTCAAACATGCTGAGCATATAAATTTTGTATAACCATTTGTACCATACAATGGCTTTTTTCAACCATATAGTTAGTATGAAGTCAACATTATTGATCATATAGTAAATCATATCAAACATTAATTTAGTCATATTAGCCTCTCATCTTGAGTGGGCCTAATGGCAAGGAACATGTGCTTCCTCATAAAAGGTTACATGTTTAAATTCAAAAAGGGTAATGTATATATACATAGACTATATTATTCAAATAAATATATATAATCATTAGAAATTAAATTATAAATTCATTATAAATTGTAAGTAATAATAAAGATCATAAATGAATCCATATATACCATAAAATTAATAATATAAATTATTTGACCATCTATAATTAAAAATATCTACAATTAATAATTTATATAGAAGGAAACAATAAATTCACCTAGAAAATGTAGTCACCTATATAAAGTTAACGTTATCAACGATATCCATCTTGATATAATTAAGATCGTTAATCATAAATAAAAACTATATTAACTTTAATGTTCACCATATCTATAATAAATTGAACAACATTAATTATAAATTCATCTGCATTATAAAGTAAAACACATTGCTTTCATGTCTACCATATCGACCATCCAATAAAAAATATTAATCATAATCAATTGTATTGATTATTTAAATCATGTCGAAAGAAATAATTAAATTGAATCAACTGTATTCAATATTTATAAGACAAATAACCTATATTAATCATTAGAAAAATATGAAAACAACAATAGAATAAAGAAGTCTTATGTGCGATATCTGCGATCATATAATCAACCATAAAGACCATATAAAGTATTGAAAACCATGGATTTAATTATTTCAATTATCATCTTAACCCAATGAACTTACATGCATTCCTTGTAAAACGTAACAAAGTGGACAGACAATCTAGTTAATTGGATTGACCATATAAAATTGACCATATGGAATAGAAGGTCAATAACATTGACGATTAAAAATATACAATCATGTGAACAATATAGTTAATCATATTAACCATTTAAAGCATATTAAAGGAATTAATAAAGTTAAGTCAACTATATTATGTATACATACATATTAACTATTTATATCATATGACAAAGCAGCAACAAAACCATCCATAAAGTCCTTATAATTCAATCCTATTAATTATATAAATAACCATTTCAACCTCATAAACCACCATATAATACTAATTTTTGCAAAGTGTAATTCAATCATAAAACTTTTTTTCAATTATAAAGTTTCCTTATCGATCATATCCATTACCTAAATCATTAGAAATTCAACAATAAAATGAACCACAACAACAATATAATCAACGATACCGCTAACACAAATTCGACTATAATAATTTTGACATTCAATCCATCCATCATCTAAATCATTACAAAGTCAACAATAAAGTGAACCACATCAACAATATAGTTTACCATACCGGTACACAAAATCAAGTATAATAATTTTCACATTAAATCCATTGACCACAAAGTTAACTACATCAATTAAATTGACCATTTAAACCATTCAAAACTCAATAATTATGTCATCCATAAAGTCATATAAAGTTGTACGGTGAACCATAATGACGTCCACGATAAGCCTATAATCAATTATATTAACCATATTAAATCAAATTTAACTATAACTGAACTAAGGCGTGTCGTTTCCAGGCAACGTTTTAGCCCGGACTCCGGCAAAGATTTTTAAAAAATCCGGCAAAGATTTCATCAGAATCATGTTTACAGTTGTTAAAATTAAGTATTTTGAGTGCCCTAAGGGATTTTGGTAGTGCTGAATCCATTTCCAACCTCAAAAATGGATTTCAAACATTGCAAGTACCTGATTTCTTGAATTTAAGTTGCCCGGATTCCGGCAAAAAACTGCCGTCCGGGCTAAAACGTTGCCTGGATAGACTACTCCCTGAACTAACATTTGTACTAAAAATTTAATTATAATTAAACTAGAATTTACACCCAAAAAAGTGCAAGGATAGAAAAGAGTTAACTACATCAATTAAATTGACCATTTAAACCATTCAAAAATCAATAATTATGTTATCAATAAAGTCATATAATGTTGTATGTTGAACCATAATGACGTCCACGATAACCCTATAATCAATTATATTAACCATATTAAATCAAAGTTAACTATAATTGAACTAACATTTGTACTAAAAAGTTAACTGTAATTAAACTAGCATTTGCACCCAAAAAAAGTGCAGGTAAAGAAAAGTGTACAGCAACGCAAAAATAAAACGGTATGAAACAGTAATTATTTTTTTTATTTTAATATATCAAAATAATTAAGAAATAAAATTAATATTTTCTAATATAAAACTAATAAAAAGAAATATTAGATAAAAATATTAATATAATATAAATAAATAAAATTTCATTACTGATAATTAAAATTGTAAATTTAGATTAATAAAATAATTATTTTTAATTATAAAATAAATAAAATGATATTTAATATTTTATAATAATTAAAATATCTAATTTTAACTTTTACAATTTTATTATGTTAAAAACATTTTTATGGGTGATTTTTTACGAAGTCCTATTACGGTACAAGCCTAGAAAGTGATGCCATGAGTGCAGCTACCTCTCATTGAAACGATGGAAATGATCATAGATGAATGACTTAATATAGTGCAATGGACTAGCTGAGTCCTCTAATAAATATTTGGTGAATATCATTATGAAAATGTTGGAGGAGAACAAGAAAAATTGGCACCAGAAGCTTACCAATGCTTTGTGAGTAGACCGAGTGAGCACCAAGAAATCTATATGTATGTAACCTATTGAATTGGTTTATGGTACAGATACAGTGTTTCCTACATCACTTGAGTTCCGATTATGAGATTATTGCAGGAAGAAGATAGTGAACAAGATGATATGCAATGACGAATTAATCAAATGATTCACCTTCAAAAAACAAGAGAGGAAGTTTCTCAGACTACTTCAAAGCTTCAGGAGAGAATTAATAAGATTTGTGATCGGAAAACCAAAGCAAATAAATTTCAGCTGGAGGATGTAGTGCTGAGATAATATGAAAGGAACGAAGATAAAGGTAAGCAGAGGAAGTTTGAAAACCTTTCGAAGGGACCCTATGGGATCTTCACTTATCGAGGACAAAATGCCTATTTTCTAAAAGAAATGAATGGTGAGAAATGTTTAGGAGGACCAGTAAATGGTAGGCTCCTGAAACATTATTATTTATAATGCAACTTACGAGAGAATGTTTCGCTATCATTGTAAATACCAGTTTATATTTCCTATACGATTTGAGGCAGAAGGTCATCTAAGCTTAGGGCCCGAAGTGAAGGCTATAAAGCTTGTTGATTTTCTGTTTTTTTTTCAGAGTTTTTGAGTCAGTTTTGAGTTAGTGTCGGAGTCAATTATTGATCCATTTTAAATGGTTTTTGAGTCAGTTTTAGTAATCTACAGTCTTTTGGATTGTTTGATCGTATTTAGCCAATGGTTATGCACTTGTTCTACATTGTTCTTGACACCTCCAAGGAGATTCCATCCCCAATAAGGACAATGTCAGTGTTAGTGTTTGCATACTTCCACCAGGGATGAAAACACATTTTCATGTGCATCTCAGGTGTCTCATACCGAATAATTTTTTTATCATTCCGTTAGGTCATGAAATAAATTTTCTCCGTTGGTGGTTTTCATTCTCAAATAAACTTTTTATCCCTCCAAAATTCATATTACTGACTCATTCCCATTTCCCTTTGAGCATAATATGCTATGACAATGCTCTATTTTCACTTGAAAAACTTTAAGTCAAAATCTCATTCAAAATCAGGTCAAAAGCATTTTCACTAGGTCATTAGGGTTTCGCATTTATCAAGGTCTTTCCTTCATTCCAGTGAGGTTAGCACACAAATATGAGAGGGCTTGAAACAATATCATCATGATGGTTTCATTATGTTTTAGAGATTGTATTTTTAGTTCCAGGACTTTTTATCAAAATGTCAATTTGATGAAAGTCACTTATGTAATTTATTTTATTTTTTCTAATGTAATTTTATGCTACTATATGTAATAATTAAATCCCAAAGCTATAAAATCCATTATTTCAAGCCTCAATGAGTAAAATAAAAGGCAACTCCATGACCTCAGCAACCTGCAAGCAAAAAATGTGAAAGAGTATGAGTGATAAAAAGAAGAAGGCTTCAAACATTAGAAAAGTGTTTTTTCATGTTAAATTAAATCATCATGCCTATAAAATCCCATCAAACACTTCAAATGAGTCATTGTTTCCTTTTAAAAAATCAGGAGCATTCAACAAAGAATAATTTCAGAGTTTTTTGAGCAAATTTGGGTGAAGTTCCTTGGTGCTATGCGTTCAACTCTTGGTGTTGCGCATTTGCACTGGTGCTACACGCTTGGACTTCGGCACTATGCCCTTGCCCAAAAACTTCAACGTGTTTTGTGAAGGCGTTTTGCGCTTGTAGCTTGGCGCTATGCATTTGCAGAGGCATTGTGTGCTCAACAGTGGCACTGTGCGCCTAGTCAGGGAAGGTTGTGCAATGACCTATCAACCCATACAAGTTCTAATCTTCTCCAATTTTTTCCAAAGTCTTCTAGAAAGCCCTCAAAGAAGTAATTACACATTTTTACCTTGTGTTTAATCTATTTGGTCATCCTTAAATGAATTGAAGTGTAATCCTAAGAAAACCCTAATTACAAGCTTGTGATCACTGTTCTACCCTTTTTTCATCCTCCAAAAAGAAATATCAGTGACAGAAAGGGTAATTACATTGATATAGGGTTTTCATTCATCTAGTTTATCCCTACATGCATTCTCTTTTCCCTTCACTTACACTCACTCCCTTCATTCACACTCATTCTCTTCATCTTTCAAGCTAGTCATCTCATCCCCTTCCCCTCATTCATTTCATTTTCACCGTAGGGATTTCACAAAACAGAGTTTAAAGATGTCAGAAGAATAAGATAGTGGAATTGTTGGTGAGGCACAAATACCAAGAAGAAATGATCACAGGGGAGGGAAAATAAGCAGATTTGAACCCATCACCAGAAGGGAATTCATGGCCTCTCCTCTCACTATTCCTTGTTTTAAGCATGTGGGCTGCTTTAGGTTTTGTGAGAGAGTGTAGCAAGTCCAAAATCAGTCGGAGTTAAAAAGTCTATTAATCATCAATCTACATGACAAGAAGGTCAATTTTGTTGGAGTTACATTTGAGATGTCCACCAATTCCATTACAGCTGCTATAGGGATACCTAGTGTGGGAGAGAGGTTGTTCAAACAAGCAAACCTAGACATGAGTTATTTTTAACCATAACTCAAACCTAGGTATAAAGAATAAAACAATTCCATTTTCTCTTTTTCTCATCTTCTTGACCGATATGTGCCCATGATGAGGATAATAATGAAGTATTTCACTTGTGAGGGGAGGTTTTCCAGCCTTTACTCATACCATGTCCATCTTCTTATGCATTTCACTAGAGTTAGTATGCTACACATACCATACTATATTTTCCATAGTATTGACAAGATGGCCTACATTGTGCAAAAGAGGGATTACAATCATAAAATGTGGAGCCTATTTCATCATTCACTCATCAAGATGGTGGTTATGCATCAGCTTCAGTAGAAGAACATTCCATGGAATACCTTCATTGCCAATGAGGTGTTCACTTCACCACCTATTCATCATGAGAAGGATATTCCTTCGTCATCTCATCCTCCCATATCACCTCCTCCATCACATTCCTGCTGCTCATACGTCACCACACACTCACATCCATTCACCTCATGTTAATCCTTTCGCATCACATTTCCACAACCCTTCACCATTACATCATGATACCAGATCATCAAGCAGTGAAAGGGACATTGTAGTAGCTGGCACTGAAATGATTGACATTGAGAAATTTCCTTTGACATATCAGAAAGGCCACAGAAATGTTTCTTCTTCATTTTATGTGAAAGGGGCCATGTTGTCTTCATCATTAAAACAGGTATACAAGGGCAAGGAAAAGGCTCCAGAGCCTATCACTGTTGATTGAGAGGACAAACATGAAATTGAACAGGAGTTTCAGTTGATTGACCTTGATGATGAGGATAATGTTAGAATAAGAAATCCATTTATCAAAGGCAAATATGCCAAGATTAGTGAGCTTCAAGCTAACCTTGGTAGAGAAAAGAATGTGATTAACTTTCTTGAGATAGAAAATTAGCAGCTAAAGACAAAGCAGACTATCAGTGAGGTTAGGGAAATTAGAGCTCAGAAAGAGGCTGGAAAGGCCAAGGCCTTGCTGGATGAGACCTTGGGTGGATTTTATGATAGTGATGATAAATAAGATCAGCTTCCTAGACAAGTACCGACGACCATGGGACTAAAGAGGGCTTTAGCCTGGGAAAGGAAGAAAGAGGAAGAATCGGTAGAGCACCTTACTCCAAGTGAGCTACTTTCCGTAGAGATAGACGGATACAGAGAGCCTTGGCTTGAGAGAGCCAATTTTCATCTGGAGATATTTTTAGAGAAAGCCAAGAAGGAGACTAATATTCAGAGGAAGATGGTGAAGCACTGTGCCATGAGAAATAGAATTGCAAGGGCCAAGCTCAAACGTGCACATGCAATGATTTGGGCTTTGACCGAGTAAAAAGAGAAAGAGAAGCTCAATATTATTTTTGAGGTCTCCCTCTAGGCCTCCAACCCTTTATTGGCAAGTAAGTTCCAAATTTTGGCACACTTGGTGAAAATTTTGATTTTTGGGACAGTTTAGCATGCATAAATTGTTCTAAACGCGCAGTGCCACTAGCCTTGCGCTCTTTTTTTGGCCATCCAAATGGAAAATGGTTAGCATATTCATGTTCCTAATGACAATTACATCAACCTCAAAAAGTTTCAGAAGATTTGGAGCAAAATGGTCCCTCAAAAAGGCCAAAAACCATCAGAAAATCATGTTTCTACCCTATTTTTGGCCTTGGCACTGCGCGTTTACCAGTCTTGGGTGAACAAATTTTTGACAGGGAAGATGGACACAATTTTGGAAAGCGAAAGCATATCTTGAAACTATACTCAGGGGGCTTTCCAATTAGCTATCATGGAGCTCATTTGGACATCAGGAAAGCCGCCAAACGTTTGCTGCAAGACAAGTCATGTTTTCTGTCATGGCACTGCACGTTTACCAAGGAAATGACAATTTTCACTATTTTAAACATTTTTGACTTTTTGACTTTTTTATTGAATAAATGGGAAATTTGCTGATGTAAATGGTCAATATGGATGTAAATATCATGTTTTCACTTTTATCTAGGGTATATGCATCAGATAAGTCTACTCGGAGATCAAATGAATCAGTTTCCTCTCTTTTCGAGGCAAATTGTTGAGTTTTCCTAGTCTTCATATTCTTGATTGGGAGTAGGTGAAACAGCTCCACTTCTCATGGATTCGACTCCCTGAGGCCAGGGAGAGTGGTTTGAAGTCTATTTTACGTAATTTATTAGTCATTTCTTGAGGTTAGACTCATTTTGAGCTTTGGCGTATCAAGATACATATTTGTATATTAATTTGACTTGGATATTAATAGAAATTTGCAGCTAATTTCTTGGGATCCATGTCGTATGAGTTTTAGAAATTGTTTTCTGTCAGTTATAAATTTTTTTAAATGTATTTTTGATTCATAAACCATTTCATGTCTATAATATACTAGATTTCAAGTTTGAAAAGAAGAATCCATATGTATTTATGCTCTGTTTTGGGGAATTTAGTATAATCTATTCATTTTCTTCAGTTTAGGGAAAATACATTTCATATGTTTTCCCTAGATTCTACCCAGTATTTTAACTTCACACAATCATCTTTGAATGTCTAAACCTTTTACCTACCTTGCCCCTTAAAACCCCTACAGATTTTGACCTAATCTCCTTTCCTTAGCTGTTTGGCTCCTCTTGATTCACCAAACCCTAAAATCAAAATAAAAAAACCCCCTGTACTCCTCAGCTAGCCTGAAATGTTTTCATCTAGCCCTTTTGACTGTGATTTTATCGAGAGATCCCTCTCTGACTTGCTACGGCTAGATACCAAGTCCAAAGTTTGGTTTGAGGTTACCTGGGGATTGCCTCTCTCAACCTTGAGGTTCAATATGAGTGATAAAAATACCCTCTATCATATTGGAAGTGAATTAAGAACCCTTGATTGTTACGATTTCCCTTGGGAAACCAAATCTATAAAAAATATTTTCCCTTAAGAATTCTTCTACTTTATGTTTTGTTGATACCTTCACTTCCTTCACTTCATCTATCTTGGTCAAATAATATGTTCCCATAATGGTGTAGTTCTTACGTCTAGGTTAAGGGTAAATAGGGCCAATTATTTCCATGTCTCACTTATCAAATGGATCTAAATTCACTTGAGGTTGTTGTGGCATCTCATCCCTGTGACTAGGCTTTCCAATCCTCTAACACTCATCACATTGTGCAGTGTGTCTCTTGGCATCTTGATCAAGAGTACGCCAATGTTATCATGCCTGAGTAATACTCTATTTTTTACTCTTAGAAGTAAAATGCCCCCACAGTATCCATCATGATAGGATTAGATGATTTCATAAACCTAATATTCTATTAAACATCTTCCTAGGATTTGATTAGGCCCCAACCTGAAAAGGTTCCCCCCAATCCAAGTATAAGGATCACTTTTCCTAATAATTTTTCTCTTTTCCTTTGAAGACAAGTTATAGGGAAACTGGATAGAAATAGAAAAGGTTGATATATCAAGAGACCAGGGAGAAAATAATTATATGGGAAAGAGGTTCTAATTAGAAAACTAGTCATCCACAATCTCATCATTTTCTGCAAACAAGGTTAGCCTAGAAAATAACTTTGCAGAACCATTTTATTTCCTTGGTTTATCAACAATGGTAACACCAAATTATTGTAGAAGAAATAATTTTCTAATGATTCAAGCATTTTCATCCGCTTCATTCATCAAGTATTTAATTGTTGCACGGTCGGCCTACAAAATCATGATAACCAACAATGTAGTGCCTGAATTTATTCCAAGAATGCACAACACACAAAAATTATTGTTTGGTAAATGTCTAATTGAGTTCAAATTTAGATAATATTTTAGCAACAAAATATATGGCATAAGGAAATTTACCTTCAAGCTACTACAATGTCGCCCACACTTCTTTGTCTAATGCATCTGTGTAAATATGGAAAGGAAAGACCCAATTTGGGCCCCTAAGGACTTGTGTAGTTGTCAATTTGAATTTGATTTCTTCAAATTTCATTTGACATAGTTATATCCAACAAAAATATGAATCTTTCATCAATATGAAATAAAAAGGTGAAATAATTTTGTTGAAATCCTTAATAAATATTCTATAGTACCCAAAAAGTCCTACAAGGCTCCTAATGTGTTTTCGTCTCTACAGGACAAGAAAATTTCTAATGATGATTATTTTATTGGGATCAACCTAGATTCCTTCTTTACAAAGGAAGTTCCCTAGAAAAATTCCTTCATTCATAAAAAAATGGAACTTTTCAAGGTTTACGTAGACATTAATTTGTATGCATCTTCAAAAACCTTCCACATGTTGGAGAGAGCTTCCTGAAAATAATCACTGGTGTGAATTCATCGATGTAAATATCTACTAAGTCATGTACAAGTTCAGAAGAAATACTCAATACTACCCTTTGGGAGGTGGCAGGGGCATTATAAATGCCAAATTAAAGGACCCTGTAGAAAAATGTCTTGCATGGGTAGGTGAAAATAGTCTTATCCTAGTCTTCGAGAATGAGTTTGATCTAATTGTACCTACTAAACCCATCCAAAAGTGAAAATAACTTCTTTCCTACAAGAACATCCAACCTGGTCAATAAAAGGAAAAGGAAAGTGATATTACTTGGTGGCATTATTAAGTTCATTGTAATCAATATAAACTCTTTGTTTCCCATTATTCATAGGCACAAGTACCGAAGGTGACACCCATTTACTAGCAATAATTGGATAGATAAAATTTGCATCTAATAATTTATGTGATTCCTCTTTTACAATGTCCTTTAGTGCAAGGTTAGTCCTCCTTTGAGGTTTGAAAGTAGGTTTATGGTCTTCCTTAATGTATATATGATGAGTACATTTTAAGTGGTGAAATATTTCTCTCCCTTTCCTCTTTTAACCTTTTATATATGGAATTAGGGTTTATAAACAAATATAACAATAATGTAGATATAAAAAAAAAAAGGCAAAATTAATATAAATAAGTTTAATAATTATTGATTATAAATTTATACTTACCTGGAAAATGTAAATATTAATTTAGTTTAATTAATAATTATTATTAAGTAGAATTATTAATATCAATAAAAATAAAATCATTTAATATAATTAATAGTTGTTGTAAACATTAATTAATAAGTAATTATTAAAAAAATTATAATTATAATTTTATAATTATTATTAATAAGAAATAAAAATAATAATAATAATTTATTTAGACATGGTTGTTATTTTTAATATTAATAATTACTGGTATTAATTAGAAATATTAATTAATAATTAAAAATTATTATTCATAATAAATAAAAATAAATATTAATAATGATTTAAAAGTTACATGTAATTTAAATAAAAAATTATTAATGATTAGTTATTAATTTAAATCAACTAAATAAGTTCAAAAACCTTTAATTTAGAGAACATCTTAAAATAAAATTAATAAAAATAATAATGGTTAATAATTATAATTATTAATATTGATTAATAATAAAATTATTATTATTGATTATTACTATTAGTTAAAAATTTATTATTTAATTATTATTATTAGTAGTTTATTTACTTTAAAATAATAATAATAATAATAAACATTAAAAAAAAAAAGTAATTGAAATAAAAATTAATTGAAATTCTAGCTCTTGGCCGGTTTAAAAAAAAATTAAAATTATTACTATTTATCAATGATCTAAGCCCCCTTTCAAGCTTTGATTCATAATTTTTCCTAAATATAGATCCCCGTTGGGATTTTAAACATCGACTTATTTCTTGTGACACTATGGATAATCTGAATCAATCTGCTTCCCTTCATCTCCTTTTAATTGAATGCAAAAGAATCAAGATTCATCCTCAAAATAGTCAGCATTTTTTCTTCTTGACTGGTTGAAGGAAAGGGGTTTATTTTCAAAGCATTAGAGGCGCTGATTATATTATTTTCAGAATACTTTGATCACAACAAATAATGGTTAAGTATTCCTATGAATTACCCTCAGATTGTGCAGGATTTCTTAGATATTCTTCTTTTAGACTGTCAATATTCAAAGCAACATGATACTTATTTTTCATAAATATGTCAATCATATTATCCTCACCCAATTTCATGCTACCAACACAGGTTTCTAATGTACAAATGGGGTAGGCTGATGATTAAAAAATTTATTCTCCTTCTTCCTCTTATATCAACATAGGGAAATCCTGTTAAATGAAGGGATGAGTAGGAGGGTATAGTATGAGTTGTTTTCTTAGTTTCCTATCTGTGATTTTCATATTTCCAACTCTAGAACTGATGTAGGCATAAAAATTAGCTAACCAAGGTCTTCGTATAATAAGAGGATATCCATTTAATTTGATTTTGGGTTGGAGGATAACGATATTAGTAGAGTACTCCTAGGAATAAATGGAAACAATCACATCCTTAATGATTTCCTCTGATGTTATTATGTATATGTCAACAAGTTGTAGCACCATGGAAATTTTCCTTAGGGTTCCTTGAAGATTAATCTTGAGCATAGTCTCCTTGGTCATGACATTGATTGAATCCCCTACATCAATGAGGGTGTTGGGTACTATAATGTTGTTAATATACACATCTACGACAGAGCTTCCATGATCCAAATACTTTTGGATGATGCTCCTCCCAAGGATGAGATAAAATATTTTTGATATGACATTGATAGTAGAGGCATATTTTCTTCTCCTTTCTAGAATCTTAATTTATTCCTCTTTAGCGAATCTGTTGTATATAGGAAAATCCTTAACATTCTGTAGGAGGTGAATTAACATTTTCAAGGCTCTTACCTTTGAATAGATCTAAGCTCCTACTTGGTAAAAATTATGACTCTAATCCTCTCAACAACTTCCACGCTCCAAATTGGAAAAATAAGTACTATTTAATCATTTCAAGTACTCCAAGCTACAAATTCATAAAATAAATAACTTTTAAAAAATTAATTACTTCAAAAGGGCCTACAAAATTTATTCGACAATTATTTAGGAAAATACTCCAATAAGTATGCAATGTTTCCTCAAAAAATACTTCAAAAAAATTCGAAAAGTACTTCGGTTCAATTTCAAAGTTGCTTCATAAATTCTTAAACAATAATATTGAAAAGTGATCCATAGATGACTCCTCAAATAGAACTTCAGATGATTCTATAGAGTACTTCAATAACGTTGTTACAAAGTTGACCTATTAGTTTTATTCTAGGTATTTTCCACAAGGTTGAGTCATGTATTCAACAATAGGTCAAGGTTTCCTCCAAAGTATGCTCCAAACAATGTCAAATATTTCCTTAAGAGAGGGTTAAGTTCTAGCTCCAACAAGGCCAAATTTCTATTGCTTCACATGGCTAGGGTCTATTGATCCTACAAGATCAAGTCTGCTACTCCCATACACTAGATAGAAGGCTATGATAGTGTAATTTTATAGGCTCGAGGTATGTTCTCAAGAAGGTTGATCCCTACTCGTAAAGGACTATGATCCACATTAAAAAAATGGATCCAAGAAGAGGTGCCAAGGTTTAGTCTTAAGCAGGCTTGAAGTGCTTCTATACTAGGAAACATTATGAGTTATCATAGGGAAAAAGCTACTTTTATTGCTAGGGATGAAGTCATCTATCTTCATAGGTTCGAACTTGTATAGGAAAAGTTTTTGAAGAGGCTAAATTCAATTACAAAATATAGAGGTTCTGCTCCAAAAGGTCAAAGAAGTATGCTCATATGTTGGTCAAAACTAGGTCCAAGAGAGAATTCAATTCTTCTACAAAATGGTCCCAGAATCCAACACAGAAATATCATCAAATACCCAAAATAACCCTTGAATTTTCTCCTTGATAAACTCCTTTAGTTCACGTGTAGAGAACTCCTTCTCTGCCTCAAATCCAAACTATTTCCTGTCTCTTTGTTAGGTTCGATAGGTTAAGTGGTAAGGCGTTATGTGAATTTATACTTGTTTGACCCTATTACGAATGGACACATATCATGGGGAGGTCGACTTGTGCACATGTAGTCTGGCTCAAGTAGGCTAGAGAAAATATGGGCCTTCAACTTGTAAAGTCATTTTATCTCCAACAAAGAGGAGTTAGGGGAAAATTAAATACTTGTTGGAAAGGGATTGAAGTCCTCTATGTGCCTATGAGAATTTCATCCTAAGTTAAAGTACCTTTGCAATCAGTAAAAGATAATTTATCCATCAATACCCCCCTTTTCTATTGATTGCAACAATCTCCTCACATGTTACTCCTCCTATTGTGCTACTCCATGTGTCATTGTGTTTCTTCCCCTTTCATCGTGCTACTCCTCCTATTGTATTCTCCCCCTATGAAACCAATAAAAAAGGGATGATCTAATGGGATGCAAGATAAATGACCCCCATATTTCAAGGAATATGTTCAAATTATTCTTGAGGTATGTGTTTTGTGAAGAAACCTACAATTTCCCCCTTAGTATTGACATACTCCATTTTGATGTTCTGCTCTACAACATTTTCTCAGAGAAAGTGATGCTTGATTGGGATATATTTTGTCTTTGAATGCATGTCTTGATTCTTTGATAGGTTTTTTGCACTGGTGTTGTAATAGTAGATGGTGATAGGTTTATTTGTTTGTATGTTGACATCCTTCAAGACTTACTTCATCCATAGGATTGTTTACAATAATCTGTTGGTGCTATGTACTTAGGTTCCATTATGTTGAGAGATAGAGATGATTGTTTCTTGTTAAGCCAAGACACAAGATATCCTCCCAAGAAGAATTCATTCCAAATATTACTCTTTCGAACATCAACACTTGCTTCCCAATAGCATCAGTATATACAATCAAAGTAAGATTTGTGCTTTTAGGGTACGATAATCCAAAATCAAGAGTTACTTTTAAGTGTTCGAGGATTTTTTTACATCTAGCATATTTGATTCCTTAGGGGATGATTAAGATATTTCCACCATTCCTATTACATACATGATATCTAGTTGTGAAACTATCAGATATAAAAGAGCTCCAATAATTGATCTATTGTTAGGTCCCTATAATACAAGTGTATCCCCTTATTGTTATTGTTAGTATAGCCCCCTTATTATTATTGTTGTGCTCATGTAGTCCCCATATTTTTATTATTTTTACCCATAGAAGCCCACTATTGTTATTTTTGTTCTATTACATTGTTATTTTTATGTCGGAAAGGATTATATTATTACCCATTGGACTCCTATATATAGAAAGGAAGATTTTTCATTTGTATCATCCAAGAATTTTTCATTTATGTAATGCAAAGGAGGTTTCCCCTAGATGTGGTTGATTTCTAAGGTGACGATCTCTCTTTTATTTTATTTTGGGAGCTCGTTTCATAACATTTGGTATTAGAGATTTGTATTGTAGTGTTTCGCTACTACAAACATGTCATCCTAGAATTTTATCTATAACCTTTATTATACAAAGTTTTAGATGCTAAAAAAAAACCCATTTGCGCAAAAATCCTAAGGAACTTCGTGTAAAAATTTCAGTTCTTAGTTCACAATTCTTTCAACGATATGATCTATGGAAATTAGGGTTTTCGGAGGCTCCAAAATTTCATCACAAAGAGATGACCTAGGAAACATTATCATAACTCGCTCTTTGAGCATTAGATTGGAATTATGTAAAAAGTGGCCGAACGTACACGAACTATAGGTTTTTTGTGTAGAAATTTTAGATCGGAGGGAGGAAAAAGTCACATATGGCACGTGATACAATTTCACTCTAATGAATAAGTCCATAATTAGGTCATTGCGAGAGATTTGGCGTAACTTTGCCTTGAATAATCCCAATCAGGTAAGGCCTGTGGCATTGTAAAACAGATTCATAGGGCTACTAAATGACCAAAGATAAAATATCAGGGATCTGAAATTATGGAGATACATCAGTTTCAATATCAATATCCTCAAAAGCAAGAAAAATGTGTGTATTTTTCTTTCAAATTTCATAATTATTGCTTTAAAAATCAGTTTGAAGTGATTCCAAGGGCATATTGAAGCATAGATATCAGTATTGGGTTCTAAAATGGTCCCTATAAATAATTCAACACCCATTAATCCCTGAGAAATCTCTACTATAACTCATGAAGAGGAAGAAGTGCAACACGATATATCATAATTACAAGACCAAGTGCACCAAATTTCGCTCTTGCAAAGAGTAAAAAAAATGAAATGGAAGTTTTGAGGAAATTCATGGAGGATAAGGTGGATGGTCTAAAGGATGAAGTGGAAACTAATATGGATGGTAAAGTAGTGGAATATCACATCGAAAATTAACAACAAGTTCTCCAAATCTTAAAAGATAACCTAAATTTGGTGCATAATCAAATGAAACAATGGGAAGATTAGCATCGGAGTGAAAGACGCTTTGATTTAGGTGACTAGGTATTTTTACAACTACAACCATAAAAACCAAAGTCTCTCAAGAAAGCTAAGAAGAATAATAAATTATAGATAAAGTACTATGGTCCTTACAAGGTGCTGCAAAAGATTGGTACTATGGAATACAAATTGGAGTTGCATCCATCTTCCCGAGTGCACCTAGTTTTCCATGTTTCATGCTTAAATAAGGTTATAGGTGACAAACTCCTAATTCAAAAAATATTGACAAAACTTAATGATGAAGGAAAAATCATATTGAAACCTGAAGCAGTCACGGAAACAAGAACTTGACAACTACGAAATCTATCAATTCCAAAGTATCTCAGTAAGTGGAAGAAGTTACTCGCTGAAGATTCCATGTGGGAGGATGATAATTTTATACAGAATCATCCATAAATAATCAATCATTGAGGAAAACACTTGTTTCAAGGATATTTTAATGTTATATCCCTATAATACTAGTGTATCCCCTTATTTTTATTGTTAGTATAGCCCCCTTATTGTTATTGTTTTGCCCATGTAGTCCCAATATTTTTATTATTTTTCCCCATAAAAGCCCACTATTATTATTGTTTTGCTATTAAATTGTTATTTTTATGTTGGATAGGATTATATTTTGACCCATTGGACACATATATATATAAATTAGGTTTTGTGATTTGTATCATCCAAGAATTGTTCGTTTATGTAATGTAAAGGAGGCTGCCCCCTCGAAGTCGCTGATTTATAAGGTGATGATCTCTCCTTTCTTTTTGGAGTCGGTTTCATAAAATCTATAAATAGTAGCATCCACCATAGGATGTTCATCATCCTAACTTAGCCTACAACTTGTAATCATATGTGTGCTCACAATAACGCGTTCTTCCATCAACTCAAATCACTTAAGCATATCTTTGAGATATTTTTCTTGTGATATAGAATACTTGATTTGGTTTGAATTTAATTGAAGCCCACGAAATTAATACAACTCACTAATCATCGACATTTAAAAATCTTTTGATATGTTTTGGGGAAATTTATGACTCATTTCATCATTTTCGCTCCAAAAAACTAGATCATCCACATATACTAGTGTGATTAACATATTTTCTTTATTCATATTCATATACATATTTTATCCTACAAATATTTTATTGAATATTATTGTTGAACATAGTGATCAGGACTAGTGTACCAAACTCTTCGAGATTGCTTTAATCCAAATAGGGCCTTCTTCAATTTGCAAACAAATTATTTTGTTTCAACTATGTCCAAACCTTTTGTTTGTTTCATGTATACTTATTCCTTTCGGTAATTTTTTAGAAATGTTGATTTCATGCCCATTTGGAAAAAAATTAACCCTTTAAAAAACAAAATTTCCAAAAACATTTTTATAGCTTCCAATCTGGAAACGGGAGCAAAGGTTTCTTCAAAGTTAATTCCTTCAATCTGAGAGTACCCCTTGGAAACCAAACTTGCTGTGTTTCTAATTATTTGTCCTTAATCATTCAGCTTGTTCTTCAACACCCACTTGGTTCCTTTGACATTCTTCTCCTTTGGACGAAATACTAGCTCCCATGTTCCATTATTTTCTTTTATGCATCTCTTATTCCATTTCTTTAATCTAGTGAGAATCCTTACTTTCTTGAGTGAAATTTAATGTTACTATTGTGGATAATACATAAATTTCATTTCTTGTTGGCATATTTTTCATCTTTCTTTGTGTTTGTATTCCATCATATACATAACTAGTAATTTTGTCTTTTGGAAGATGTTTTTGAACAAAATTTACCCTTGGTGGAGTTTCATATGGTTCATTTTATTTTTCTAGATCCTTTTCTTCTTGTGTATAATATTCTTCTAGATGTCCAAGAATAGGATATTCTCGATTGATTTTAACTTATTTATTAGGAAGAGCCTAATAAATATTCACATCAATACTTTGAACTAAATTTTGCAACCAACTGTTGTATCATTTGTAGGCCTTGCTTCTTATAGAGTATCCAAGAAAAATTCCTTCATCAACCCAAGAATCAAACTTTCCTGGTGAATTATCATTGATATTCATAAATCACTTACTTCCAAATATTTTTAAGTATTTCACTAAAGAGTTCTTCCTGTCCATAGTTCATATGGATTTTTATCACTATTTGTCCAGAATTGTGCCTTGTTCATAGTATATATTTCTACCCCAACTACCTGTCCAAAATTTAGGCTGTAGATCAACCACTAATATACTTTTTATTGCAATCTCTTGTACAGATATGTACTTTATTTCAACCACTCCATTTCATTGTGTAGCCCTAGCAACAATTAGTTCCCTCTTGATTCCATGTTTTTCATAGAATTCATTAAATTCCCCCTAAGGTAAATTCTCCACCTCTTTCTATCCTTAGACATTTCATTTTTGACTCACTTTCATTTTCAATTGTCTCTTTAAAGTTTTTAAAACATTCTAGTGCTTATGAATTATATCTTATGAAAAATACCAACATCATTATAGTATAATAATCTAATAATATTATTAGTTAACTTTCTAGTTGAAGAGATCTAGTTCTAGTTGGGTCACACTGATCTGCATTAATGATTTTTAAAATATTTGATGATGAGAATTTTTTTTCTTGAAGCTAGTCCTTGTTTGATTTCCATGTTTCTTTTGTTTGAAAACTTGTCTTTGTCCTCCATAGATGAGTATATGCCTAACATTTGGATTGAGAAACCATGACCTAGGGGGCATCTAAGCCATAAAAATAATATGAGGATCACACCCAACCTAACATGACTTGATTTTTTTCTATAGAGTTTCGAACCGGTGACCTTCACATCACGAAGTGACTTAACAATACACCCCAGTATAGTCTATTCTACACCCCGTGGGCTTTTCTCTTTCCATGTAGACTTGGTGCATAGATATCCTTTACAAGTTTTGAAATTATGGGTATATCTTTCACTGGTTGATTTTTTCTTATCTTCACTACATTATTAAAGTTTAGATGTCCCACTTGCTTATGCCATAACCAAATTTCATCTACTTGACTCATGTAACAATTTTATTATTGAATATCACTGAAATCTATACATTATATGTTGTTGTTACTCCTCCCATAAGGTTTCCCAATGAATACCTTCTTATCTCACAATCCTTTTTAGTCAAGATGATATCATGTCCTTGGTCACAAATTTGGTTGTTGCTTAGAATATTGTGCTTGATTCCTTCAATGAATAATCCATATTGTCTTTTTCCTTCACAATCCATGAGGCTCATTGTTCTCTTTCCAACAATTTTAGAGGATCCACTTCCAAAATTCACATTTCCATCCTTCCTTTTTAGTGATATGAACTTATTTTGATCACCATTCATGTGTCTAGAACATCCATTATCTGCAAACCATGTTTTTCCTCATTTTCTGCACACAAATCTAGCTCACACTTTTCAAGATTAGGTTCTCCAATCTTGATTCTCCATATCCTTTCTCTCAGTTCTAGTGTGCAATTTTATTCTTGATGACTTGGATTATTGCATTTGGAGCATTCTAGAGAATACTTTGAAAGATGAGAAAAGAAATTATAATTCTTGAATTTATTTTGTCTTCTTGAATCAATAGACTTATTTTAATAGTTATTCACATACTTTCTTGAGTCGACATTATTACCTCCATAAGCCTTTCAATGCTTAACTTGATGACCAAGATTTTTTCGAAGGAGAAAATGGCCAAGGAAAGTAGTTAGGTACATGTTGATATAAGGATGGTTTTATGTGACATTTCTTTCTCGATAAGAAATATTCTCATTCCTTTGGTTATTGCGAGAAGGTCCCTTTCATGTTTCAAACTATCTCTCACTCCTTGGATGATTGAAAAGATCATCAACATAGCATCTTAGTTCATATTCATCATCAACACTAGCGTTCTTTGAATTATATGGTTCACTTGTATATCCACATCCTAATTTTTCATATTGTGGTCTTTGAGTGCTATGGATGACATCTAGGGTTTGAGATATTTTCAATATTTTTTTACCTTATCCAATTCCCTTTTTAGAGAGACAACTTCAGATTCTAATTTCTCACAGGTCTCTTCCTTTTCCTTTATCTTGTCGTTTATTACTTCTCCTATACCATTTGCTCCTTATTTTTTTATTTTGAGAGAAAGGATATCTTGTGATAGCTTCCATTCTTTTTCCTTAGTTTTTCATTCTCTTTAATAGAACTAATCACAAATTCATCCAAATTACCTTCTTCTTCCTTTTCATGTTTGTTTGTGTCATTTGTGAAGGAAATGAATAATACTTATCTACTTCCCACATAATCATCATATTCATTACAATCATCACTATCTTTCTTGGAGAAGAAATTCCTTTTTTTTGATCCTTTATTCTTGAATTTTCTCTTCTTACATTCATCTTCGTCAGAATCATCACCATCTTGTTTGGAGAATGTCCTTCTTGTTTGACCCTTTCTTTTTGAATATCCTTCTTTTAGGTTAATTTTCATTGTCATCCTTGAAAGCGAACTTCGCAACATAATTTCCTATTTTACCACTTTTAAAACAAATGAGAGGGTACTTACCTTTTTAGTTTGGATCATTTCTTCAACTTCTTAACAAATTCTCGCAATTCTGTTTTAGTAGAAAAATCATCATTGTTGCAGTCACATCTCCTCCTCTTCCAGGATATTTTTGATGCTTTGAAAGAAACTTCTTTGTGAGTTAAGTTTTATATTCTAATTTAATATGAAATAATAATTCCATGAAGATCATCCATTTTCAAATTGTCCAAGTCTTTCAATTCCTCTATGGCATTGACTTTGGTATCAAAGAGGTGTGGAAAGTTATCTTAGAAATTCCTAGAGAAATGTCTTCTCATTAATGTTTGTCTATTTCTTTGAGAGAACTAACAACTTCATCTACCTTAATAAAGTAAGTAACATTATCTTCTTCTTCATTCAATTTGATACTTTAAAATTTCCTTCTAAAGGTTTGGAGATTTTCCTTCTTGAATTTATCATCTACTTCATAAATGATATTGAGCTTGTCTGATATATCTTTAGCCATATTTCAAATCCTTTTCATTTGAAACATACATTTTCTTCCTATCAGATTCTATTGGAAGAGGAGATTCGATCTTGTATCAATATTTTATATATTTCCAAACTTTGACTCCAAGAGACATTAAGTAGAACTCGATTCTAACTTTTCCAAAGGTAAATTTGTTCCATAAAATTGGGAGACCCTAGCATCCTTACCGGAAATTGTGGTTCAAAAATCCTTCTTCCAATTTTTAGGTTTTTCTTTGAAGAAGTTGGATCTGATTCCAATTGTTGGAAATTTTGGGGCGTGTGGGGGGTGAATCAATATTTCTTTCAATTTTTATTTTATGAAAATTAAGTTTTTTTATCAAAAAATATAACATAACACAAAAAAAAAACTTTTATTGATCAAAATAGTGAATATTCCAATCCTATGATACAATAGATGAGGTTCCAACCTATACAATAATATCTTTGTCCTTCTCAAGGCACCAACCTTGAACATACCTTAGCTCCTACTTGGTAAAAATTAGGAATCAAATCTTCTCAAAAACTTCCAAGCTCCAACTTAGTCAAATAAGGACTCCAATCCTTTGAAATAATACAAGCTCCAACTTGGTCAAATAAGGACTCCAATACTTTGAACTAATACAAGCTCCAACTTGGTCAAATCAATAACTTTAAAAAAGTTACTTATGTCAAAAGGGCCTAAAAAATGTCTTCAGTGATGCTTCAAGAAAAAAATCGAACAATTCTGCAATATTTACTCAACAAATTCTTCAAAAAAATTTAAAAAATTCTTCAGTTGATCTACAAAATTTCCTCATGAAATCTTCAATAATAATCTTCAAAAGTGCTCCATATATGACTACTCCAAGATATCGTTATATGATGCTACAAACTACTTGAATAACCTTATTACAGAGTTGACCTGTAGTCTGCTTCTAGGTTTGTTCCACAAGACTTATTCAAGTCTTTAACAATAGGTCAAGGGTGCCTCCAACATACGTTGCAAATGAACTGAAATATCTTCTCAAGAGGGGGTTAAAATCTAGCTCCAAAAAGGCCAAATCTCTACTTGTTCGCAAGGCCCGAGTATCTTTCTCCTGTAATGTTGATTTTACTCCTCCGATAAGGTCAATATAAGGTTGTGATACCTACCTATTATAGGCTAATAGTTTATTATGAATAATGAAAAACTCTTCTCATAAAAAAATAATATCCAAATAAAACAAAATTGGGAAAAATACGCAGAGGGGGGGTGAATCAGAATTTTAAAATTAGCTCATCTTTACATTTCATATTCATAATTATGTATGATATTATTATTCTGGAAAATAACGTATGTATGCAACTTTAGTAAAGTAAAACAATCTATATCTAGGTAACTATATTTTCATATGTTTTCATCATCTGTTCTACTTTAACTAGTGTATAATTACTTCATTAGACTTTAATTAAAGAATAAACATGAGCAATAAGAATAGAATAAACCATCAACATAATAAAAAAAACAACACATGAGGACACCTATATTTTAAGGTGGAAACCCAACGTGGGATAAAACCACGATTGGGGTCATTTTTGTCTTCATATTTTATTATAAATGAAGACATATTACAATCTTGTACTGGTGTATTCTCATACCAGTACGGACCCACTCACCCATACAAGGCTACAAACTTCTCTCATTCTCCAACACCCACTGGAAGGGATCTCTAACCCCCTGATATCATTACCATCACCGAATGGAAGGGAGCTCCAACACCCTAAACAAATTTACCAACTACCACTGGAAGGAAGCTCTATATCCCTCACTAAAGGGTCCAACCCTAGGCACCTCTATGGACTATGTTTTCAAATATTTCATACTAGATCCACCTGAGTTAAAAAATCAAACCTATACACCACTTTTCGTCATATTTCTAGATTGGACCCACTTCCAACAGTTAAGTATAATATCAAATAACAATTTTGAATCCAATCATTGAATCAAATCACTCAATCATTGAACCAACTTATTCAATTAACACCGATAAACCAGTCATTGAATCTCAATCAACCAATTCAACCAGATCCACCCAATTTATAACAGATCATATCAGCGTAAATCCATTCACAAGTATACCAAACCATACTCTGCTAATCACAGGAATAAGATCATATCACTCTAAAACCCTAATCAATCATAAGTAAAAAATTATAGAGTAAAATTTTGAATCATATTCGTGTATGTATGTGCTTCCCTTGAAGACTACTTGCTTACATGTCTCAAAACAATGATAACTAAATTTGAATCATCGTACCTCTATATCAATCACTCAATCACATATTGAAGCTATCATATATCACTAAATCAAATATAGATCACTATACAACAACATCATCACTAGTGAACATTCCATACCATAATTAGTTGTACCCAATTAGTACTATTAAACACATATTATCATAAAATACACTTCTTCGATAGACAACAACAGACATAAAAAAACTGATCCAACATCATGAGAATTTCATAATGCGAAACCCTAGCATGTGTATGTGACTTTTACAAAAAACGTTCGTGTATGTATGCACTTTCATGCTTGACACCTGCATACAAATTCTGAACTTTCATAGACTGTATACACAACTACGAAGAGGAATTTCCATAGATGTAGGCATCGTCTTAAATGAAAACAAGCATACATATATTTAATCACTGAATCATACCTTCATTTCACAACACAACATCTATCAAACCCAAATGTCGGCATAAAAATTACTATAGACACACATCATAATACTATCACCACATATCTACCAAACCATATACATATTAACAAATATGTATTCATTTTAGATATATCAGATCTTATCCATCTCCATGCTCCCTGGTGCACACCTATTTCATATCAAGTAATTTATAAACAATCAATCACATTCACACTCCAACACTTTTATCTCCATCTCCTTATATAACATAAGCCTTAGCCAATACCTGAGCCCAAAGCCTTAGTAATGTCAATGGTAATTTTTGATGGGATCAAATATACATTATCACACTCATTAATATGGTACAATAACATGGTAAATACCACTGGTATTCCAATTACCATGGTGGGGAATATTTATTCGGATTCTCTTCACCATACCTACGTATGTACGTGGTATTTCTTCATAGGACCTATGTATACCTTCTCAAATTTCACCTTTATCATTCCTATATCTCTGAACTGATATTACTTTGTTCATTCTCACCTATGGCATTTGCATAACCATCATATTTACATATTTATCAAATATTTTTTCATAAAGGACAACAAATTATCCATCATTCCATCAATATCCCACTTTGGACTTGATGGAAACCACTTTAATGTTTGGTGACCATCACCTGTAAATACCTAGAAATAGATCTATAAATACACCAAGCTAAGCACCAATATTCTCTCCGAAAACACCAAGCTTCTCTCCAAGCATTCTTCTCCAAACACCAAGCTACTCTCTCACTTTTTGATTAGGGTAAAAGGGTTTGCTAAAGATGAATGAAAACTTATCTCTCCCTTGTTAGAGATGAGAATTCTAGATCTGATCTAGTGAATGTGAACATTGTATATTGATCATGCTCCCCCTGAGCATATTCTGAATCTTATGAAGGATTTTCAATGAATAAAATGACTCTATGACTCAACCAAATATGATTTTTCCTATCACCGATGCCTCATGTTTACACTAATTACCCAACATAGCAGGGTTACATATTTTACTCATCATTACATAAACTGCCCAAAATAATAAGATTACATAAATAAATGACTTGACCACAATAGATCATACAAGAATGAATTTTACACGATTTTCAACATGGGCCTTTACATGATCTTTACATCAAGATGAAAATATGACATTTAGAACCAAATACCTCAATAGTGAGGTAGCAAAACCATGATAATCATCAAAAACTAACATACACCATATAGGATCCTACAACATGAACATCATCATCATGAAGTAAGATAAGGAAATGTAGTATCAACATGTGACCAAATATGAAATTCTTTCTAGCATCACCAAGCAGTTGTAGCAGCAATATATCATCCTCTTGAATTCATGTAACATGCCTTTTCCTCATATATGAAGAGTTATAATTCAAAGGAACAATATCATCCTTTTAGACCATTATATTCATTCAATAAGATTTACCCCACCATAAACAACTTCACCAATATGTTAATCAAGTAATCATCCATAATATCCCTCTGTGTAATTCAACTATCAATGATATCCCATAACATAGAGATAGTAGTATGTATATAGATTCCCATCAATGAGAAATGTAAAGAATAATAAACCATGAGATCACCATCATCAATCAATATTTGTTATTAACCCATCTTATTTATCTCATATCATCAATATCAACATGCTCTACGTAAGAATATCCACAATCCTCAATCAACATATCGTATGTAGCATAACATATGCATCTTCATTCATCAAAAATATGATCAGCAATAGCATAGCTCAATATATATGTATGTGTCATTAGTAACTTTACGATATGAAACTTGTGCATCACACAAGATATAATGATGACATCATATAAATTTCAACAAGTAGTGAGTGAATCATTAACCATAGCATGCACATCTTCTTCATCAAGTCTATTATGCAGGATCGACTTCACTAAGTGAAACTTAAGTAATACATCAAAAACTTCAGCAAGATATGTGTCTTCAGTGGCATCACCAAATAAATATAAATTTTATGAGAACTATTATGCAACAATGAATTGTCAAGAAATCATAATGCCAACAATTTACTACTAGAAGAATAGAAAATGCTCCCCTAAACCTGTGCCAACTATTCACTATCAAGTATTATCATATCCCACTCATCAATCAGGAAAGCCATCAAAAAAATCAAAGTAGAAATGAAATATCACATCAATTCATGAACCATCATATACCAATATCATTTCTAAGGAATATCTAAGCATCAACATACTGCAACCAATAATGTTAGAACTAGAAAGCCAAACAATAGTTGATTGAATAATATCATAAAATCTCCCTGAGTCTATCCCATTGTTTCCTAATCTCAGAGAAACATACGGGGTTGTCTAAATTAAAACTTGTGTGTATATGTGAATGTCCTTCATGAGATCCACGTATAGAAAGTAAAATGGTGACCCTTTATAACCATAGCTACCCATGAAAATATATTGCATGTTCATTTTCACTGTTACTACATCATATGCCATGTTAGTGATTTAAGCTTTACCAAAATAATATAAAAAAATCATGGAAATCATCATCAAGATTTACATATGTATAGCTCCCCCTGAGATCATACATCACTTATCCTAAGGACCTGATAATAATCCCATGCTCTTCGTGAGGTCGTGTACCTCATATCAGTTCTTTAATCACTGTGAGAAGTAATATTTAAAATAAATGGACTATAGTAGGTTCAATCTCCCCTACCTTTATGATTGATGTTTCTTATTCCTCCATATCTTCTTGCAATTTGTAATTATGTTTTGGGAATTATCCCATCTCCTCAATTTTTTCTGCATACTTCACCTACAATCAGTGGCCTTATGCCCAAATGAGTCACAAGAGAAAAAATATCCAAAAAACCATCCTTTCTACCTACGAACTCATCTTGACCTTTATCTATGATATTTTCTTTCATATGTGTGAACTGATTCAGTTTTCCCTTAAAAAAAACTATCCTATCATTCCTCTATCTCTAAATTTATATTCCTTAACCCATTCTCAGCTATAGCATGTGCATAACCATCATATTGAAATCTTTATTAAGTATATTTCCATCAATTACAACACATTAGCCATAATGCACAAAAACAATTTATCCCAAAACTTGATCCAAAAATAGGTGTCGAGGTTTAATATTAACAAGTATTGAAGTTCTTTTGAACTAGGAAAAAATTTCGTGTTATCATAGGACCAAAGTTACTTTTCCTCATAGGGAAAGCAATTTATCTTCATAGGTCGAAACTGTTACAGGGCGAATTTCGGAAGATGATAAATTTGGTTACAAAATATAGAGGTGTTTCTCCAAAATATTGAAGAAGTATGCTCATATGTAGGTAAAAATTAGATTTAAGAGAGGACAGAATTTTACTTTCAAACATATCACAAAAACCAAAAAGTAAGTATTACCAAATACCCAAAATAATCCTTCAATTTTTTCCTTGATTGGCTCCTTTAGTTCACGAGGTGTAAACTCCTTCTTTACCTTAGATCCAAATTGTTTCTTGTTTCTTTTTTGAGCTATATAGGTGAAGTGGAGAGGTATTCTTTCAATTTATACTTGTTTCACTCACTCATGTAGGCTTGAAAAAATATGGGTCTTTAACTTTTAAACTATATTTCTCTCTATCAAGAGATATTAGGGGGCATGTAAATTCCCATTGGAAAGGGCTTGAAGTCCTCTACGAGCCTATCACAACTTAATCCTTAGATAAATTCCATTTTACATTAAAAATAATTAATTTCTCCAACATAATCCCATGTTGGAAAAAATAGATTCCAAACTCATTTAAAGTGTATTCACCTTAATTATAAGTATGAAGAGTGCTAATACAAGATTGAGCTTCTTTTTCAATAAAGATATGAATTTTTTTAAATTTTTGAAATGGATAATGTTTCTATTTAGATAAATAAACCCAAAGAATCTTGGTTTAGTCATTAATAAAATTCATGATATATTTATTACCAAAATTAGATTGGTCCATAAGCATGAGGTCACAGAAATAATATTGTATAAGCTCTAGGTTCCTACACACACTCAAAGTATAATAATAAATTTTTTTCTTATTTTCTTTATAAGGAATACATGACTCAAAATATCACAAGTTCCAGGGAATGGTAGACATAGGCATGAGGACACACAAATCAGATTGTATAAACTTCGGCTTTCTACATGCTCTTAAAGTGGTATCATGAAAAAGGTTGATTATTGTGTTTACAAAGGAGCATTGTGGGCATAGGATTTTATATACTGGTTTTCCCAAATGGATATCTCCTTATCTAATGTGGGCTTGGTAGGTGCATTGTCATCCTCTCTTCCACAAACGTCATTTCATAAGTCATTAAAAATTAGGTTGACTAATTTTTGTGGAATATTATGTGTAGTTCTCCTCATTAATAAGTACCTACACTAACAATTGGGATAAGAAAATAGACCTTCGAAGGAATTTTAAGCTAGGTTTAAAAAAATCTCCTAAATAAGAGCAAGATAGTAGAGAGGTCAAGAAATTATTATCGTAAACTCAACTGGATGATATTGAATACAAGTCAAGGGAGAAAGAAAGTAGGGCCTAACATACAATACTTTTTTGCAATCATCAGGACATAGTAGACCTTCCATAACAAGAATATATTAATTTAAAATCGATATAACTTGTAATATAGTTAAAAACATATTTCCTTCCATAATACACTCTCCAACAATGGGCCCATCAAGCATATCCAATATTCACTTTGAAATGTATAAAACATTACTAAAAATCAGATAGGATGTGTCAATAACTACTAAGCCAGCAAGTGTAAGTTTCAAGTCAACGTGTGTAGATTTTAGAAAAATCATATATGAATTGCAGGGTAGTAATCCATAGCCATTATACTCACATATACTTGTATCCTTACTCTTATTGTTCCAACATTCATGCTTCCAATACTGCCCAAGAAATGAAATTCACAATACAATAGTAGTCATCATAATCAACCATGAAGTATGGATTTCTCCCAATGAAATCATTGGTAGATTAACCATAATTTTCTAAATCGTGCCTCCTAATTATTGAAGTTATGCAATGATCTAGATAGGAACCATAGGGTCCACTAGCCAAGATATAGGTGTTGAGTCTCAAAAGTGTCTTCCATATTCATACATATTTCCATTATGTCATAACCATTTAGCTCTTGCATCTAAAGCTAAAGTTTCATTTTTTGGCTGATAGAGTTTGTACTAAGAGATCCATAGGTACATCTCCATATGAATTAGTATATGGAGCTGAAGCGATATTTCCAAATTCTTTGGGGGATTCGGTAATGAAACTGCTACAAGGACTAGAAGAAGAGCCTAATGTCATCCAAAGGAGGATAAAATAGATCATAGCTCTCCGGGAGAAAAGGGAAGAGGTGTATGACAGTCATCAACAATCAGAAAACAAAGATCGAAAGACTAAAGAAGAAAATTTCAAAATCTAGGATGTAGTTCTAAAATGGGAAGCCAGAATTGAGGAAAATGGGAAGCATGGAAAGTTTGAAAAAATTTGGAAGGGGTTGTGTAGGTGGATTTGGTGCACAAGCATATCAAACCACACCTGCTTAAGAGGAGTGGTTGTTTCCTCTTAAGTTCTTGGTCACAGGCAGATAATCAAGGGAGTCAGCAAGTTAGTGAATAGGCCAAAAAATAAAACATACTAGATAAGAAAATAACATGCATATATAGAGAGAAAATAAAAACTAAACTAAAACACATAACAAAAAAGATATAAATAGAGTCAAACAACTTCAATAATCCAAATGGTGGCACTTACGTCCCCTCTTATTGAGTGCTAGTAGGAATAAAGGATGAAACACTTACTCACTTGCCAAGGGGCCCTTAGAACTATGGAGTTCTAAGACCTGATGCAAGGATGTCTTTACCTCCGAGCTACCTTGGTGAAAATTATCTCTTTCTACTCCAAAGGATTGGAGTTTTTGGGTGGAAAACAACTGAATCCCCTCTATCTCTGCTCTGGATCACACAATGCTAAATTTCTTGGGGAAATTTTGGCCATCATAACAATGTGTTCTCCCTTTGTTCATCTCTTGGTGGCCTTTTATAGAAGAATTGAAACTCTCCTTCCCGCTCTTGGTATATTGATGGATGGTGGCCAAAGAGAGGAGGGTGATTCCATTGTGTGCTCCCTTGAGGTCCTAAGGAGGCTTGGGTGGTTGTCCTTAGGCGGCCTCAAGTGTGGGATCAATTTTTTGGAGTATGCCTTGCGGTCTTGGAAAAGTGACTTCTGCCACTCTTAGGTTTGTGCGGAGTTTTGAGGGAAAGTCACTCAAAGGCGTGCCTATCGAAGAAAAATGCACGCGGAGGCACATTTTTCTATAGTCTTGAGTGTGCAATTTTATTTTTCTTTGGGACCTTAGATATTTTTTAAATTCTTCAGATTATCTAATGTGCCTCAGCCTTGTAAATCCTTCTTCCTTACATTTAATAATGTCATATTTTCTTGTTTGATTTTCCAGTGATAACAGTTTCCCCCTAATGTGTGAGGTCTAGGAAGAATTGTATTGTCAAAATACATTATAGTTTCTTTTCTGCGTACTTTGCGCAGAGAGAGAGAGAGAAATACTTGTGTGTAACACAGAGTTGGAGACACCTTACACCAGGTCAAAGAGCGACCATGCCTTGTGGGAACCCTGCAAGCAATGGTATAATACAATAAATACAATTTTTCTACGAGGCAGGCATGTCCCATGATCGTGATGCTTTGTCTATCTAAAAAAATCTATTTGAAAGATATAGATTATGTCTGTGTCAATAGAATGGTAGTGATCTGCTAGTTGATTATGACGATTGTTGATTCCCTTAGGGGTGTTTTACTTTTACAATAGGTGGAATGAGTTACCCACATGTGTAAGCTTGGTATGGCATATAAATGTGTATTGTATGCATGGGTGTATGACTGGGACCTTACTGTGTAAGCATGGCTGAAATTGATGCTTATAAAAGGCACGGGTCTTCAAGGAATGTGATGAAAGTGCAATGTTTGTAAGGTACGATACCATCTTGACATGAAATCTTGTGTCGTAGTCGAATTTAACGAGGATCGATGACATTTGTGGGAAATGATGTTTTCTACAGTGCCACCTAAGGATGTCCCTTTTGTGGTGATGGGTGATCCACGGTACCACTGCCTTTTTGGAAAAGAGGCATTGATGTAGACAAAAAGGAAGCCTCAACCAAATGAGAGTGTCACTGATGCAAGGGATCAATATCTTGGATGTGATAGGTTTAACATAGGCATGATGGTGAGGGGTGACTGAAAAGTGATGATGGGGATTCAGTTGCCCAAGGTTGGAGTATAAAAATAAGCTTGGCGATAGTTATAACTATTTATGATGGGGAAATCCCTGGAGTCGGTAAGACGTCTAGGGTGGATATATATCAGTTATGAATGTCATGGTGGCTTATGCGTGAATGGTGTGTAACTCTGAGCAAGGGTGACCAAGGACTACTACCATGGGAGAAAAAATGGATGGATGATGCACCGTTTTTGGTCTTTGTACACTTACCAAAAGAATGAAATAATAGGGTTTGGTTTGTACAAAACACAGAGAAGGATGCCCTAAAACATGAATTTTTTTGCTCACTAATTATATGAGGAAGGTGTTTTTCTAAGGGTCAGGGCCCCATTGGTTGGTCTCATGTGTAGGGTTGATGACGCGGATGAAAAATTTCATAGATGGGCTATGCTGATGAAGGTATCGTAGGCCAAATGCACGGTGTGGTGGTGGGCTTTCGATTTGATTGCGAAACCTGGTAGTCCGGGAAAGGGGTTTTATTTTGACATGGTAAAAATTGACCTAATGCATGGTGAGTGAAATGGGCATGAGGTGCTTCCCGGACTAAACTGGTGTGGCCATGACATCATGAATTTTGTGATATATGGTCTACTTTGGGTGACAGACACCATGGAGGGGAGGCTCTACTGACCAACGAGGATGTTTATCATGTGCAAGGTGGGGTGATGATAAACATGGTCGGGTGCTTGGAGCTTATGGTTAATTTCTTATGGAGAAATGATGTCAGGATATGCAAAGTTTATCTGGGACTCTATCATGCTGAGGGTAGAATAATACCTACACTAGAAATTTCAGTGATGAAGCGATGGATGGTTTGCACAATACCTACAAAAAATACCCCAAGTGAAAGAATATTATTTATTCAAATATTATTGAAAGACATGTGCTAAAAAAGAAGATGAGAGAGGGCATACCTGTCGGCACTGAAAACATATTTTTTCGTAGGTGTAAATGTGTGGCACCACCCTTCGGTGTTATGAAGTGCTGATCATAGTCTTGCTGTCGGCCCTATAATTGGGCCTTATGAACTCTCATTATGGTCCTCAAAATATTTCGAGAAGGGTAACATATAGGTGAATGTGGCTCAATTTAGTTCATTTATGTAATTTGAGTGTGTGAGGTTTTGAGAGGTCAGAGGATTTTTCGGAGGTCAGAGGTGCCTAAATGTTTCCATTAGTGGGCACACCTCTGGTTCGCGGTTATGGAAAGTGAAAATGGTGCGTGGTACCATTGTGCCAACTGAGTAGATTGTGTGGGAATCAATACTACTCTTCATCCCACAAGTGGACGCTCGGAAGGGGGCAAACATAGAGGAGAGGGTCCTCTGCTTCCATTTCCGTGTTTTTGGCTTGGGTATGTCTAGCTCTCTTTGGGAGTGTAGACTTAACACTGATCTTTCCACTCTCAGCTTCAGGAGATTATCACATTTTATTGTATGATGAAAGTGTGATAAAATCCAACAATAGTTGTGTGTGATTTTCTCTTGGTTAGAGAGATGTCTTTGCGGAAGGGAAGAGAATATGTGATTTTCTCTTGGTTATTTCTTTGCACTGATTGACCCAATGGTCGATCAGGTTGCATATTCTGCATGTTATCCTTGGTTGAACCTGGGTCATGCTTGGTTGGCATGCCTTCCTAACTTGCACATTATGTAGACATGGGTATGGCGTAGATTTCCTGAGAGAATTCTACCTTCCATGTTGGTCGCTAGGTTTCAAGTTGATAAGGTCCCGACATTTTGTCTCTAATAGATGTATCATGTCAATTAGAGGATGTACTCGTGGGATATAGGTACAGGACTGCTCATGGTGATTTCCCTGACATACTAGGCAAAATATCCTAGAAATAGGGTTCCCATCCCACTCTTTTGATGGTGTGACTGGGTACCAGCGGCATAGTGCTTCTAAGTCTGGACAAGTGGTGACCACATGTTTGGGTGTGTCACATAATGCACATGTCGATCTTCTCCACGGAGGGCGAGTGGGGGAGACTGAGGGTTCCCCAATTGGTAGTTTTTCAACTGACAGGAAGACGATGGATCTACTCATAAAATCTTCTTGAGTTGTCAAGA